>PVKS010025732.1:0-29457 GCA_004027875.1 Aplodontia rufa | reverse complement strand
TGAAGGCTGAAGATCCCAAGGGTAATTTTCCCAATAAAAAGAGTGGGGTGGGTTAATCCAGGAAGGGTGAAGCCTTTAGCTGAAGGTGATACAGATGCCCCAGGATTTTGAAAGAATGTTCCAGGGCGTGTAACTGGCTACCCCATCATCCTGCCTTCAAATCGGATTACCCTGGCCATCTGCAACACCGGCCACTTGGGACCCCCTCCCTTTGAGGACAGCAGAAACCTGGGTTTCCTGTCTTGGATCCTGCAAGGGGACATGTCAGTGGGGCACAAGGTGGGAAGGACAAAACCACAGCTTCCGGATCATCTATCCAAGAATTTCAAATCCACAGCCCAGTGGACTCTGCTCAGTGTGGGCTATGTTCTCCTTGGTCAACACAAGATTTCTGGTTTGCTTCAAATAGCCCAACAGAGTAACAAATAAAGTTCTCAAACTTCAGTAAGGACCGTATTGAAATGGAGATCGTGGGAATTGCCTAAAGTTAGAGCCTGCTGGAAGTCAAGTGAAGGTCCCCAGAGCCCTACAGTACACTGAGAAGCCCAACTGGAATTGTCTTTGAAAAACCAAAGAAGCAGAGAGTGGTGGTCATCATAGAGTTTTGCATGAGGACACGAAGACTGAATCTTCGGGCAGGGCAAGCTGCCCCATTCCCAGGTTCCTCCTGGGGGTCGGGGCGGAGAACCTTAACCACCAGTTAAGGCCCATTTTGCCGTGCACACCTCGCTGGGAAGATGAGGTTGCACCTCAGATTTGCAGAGGGCACGGATGCTAGCTAGCACTGGGCACCTGAAGAAAACAGGACGCTCTATCCCTGCACCGGGGATTCAGGTGGCTGGGTGTTGCGCACAGCAGAATGCAGCAAACAGTGATTGATCATCCGCGGAATCGCACCACGGACAATACTGAGGTCCCAGGTTCATACCCGGGTGCGAGGGAGTAGAAAAACCCAGGAGGGGCGCTTCTCCCCCTCCCCCGCAGCCTTTGACCCCCGCCAGCGAGGCTGGAGTCCCAGCACCAGCGGCGGAGTGCGGGAGTAGATCGCGCTCCCTGCCCCGGAATGAAGGCAGGCGGGGGCATCCCAGGGCGGAGTCAAGGGCGGGACCGCACGGAGCGGGGTCCGAGGTGTTAGGGTGAGTTGCTGGGCGGAGCGCTGACTCTGGCAGGGAGATATCGCCACGCGCAGAAGCGCGCAGAGCCGAGGAAGTAAAAGGGACAAACACACACACACCTACTACAGGAGCGCTCCGGATCCCCGCAAGTGCAAGTCCACGTTCCCAGGGCGGGAACCAAGAGTCCCGGCCTCCGTCCACTCACCCGCCCGGACGTCAGCGCCCCAGGGAAGAGGCGCCGAGGCAGGTAAACGCTCAGGTCCGTGCAGTTGGAGGACGCCCGGAAAAGGGGCTCCGACGCCCGCTTCTTTCTCAAGGAAATTCGGACTCCTTAGCCTCCCGCCACTCCTGGGTTGCGCCCGGTCTGTCGCCAAGCTGGCGACTTGATTCTGGGAAATGCCCTCTGGGCCTTCCAGGATGGCAGGAGTCTAACGCTGGGATTGGGGACCGCGGGCGCGGCCAGAGGGAGCTGGGGGACCAGCGCCAAATTCCAGGGAAGGCATCTAGCAGAACGGTGAGCAGAAAGTGAACGTCTCTGACAAAATTCTTGCGCCCTCATCCTCCCCTGGCCAACCCCCGCCCCCTTTCCAGTTTCCGGCGGTCCGGAAACCCCGCAGGCTTTGTTTCTTGAACATGAATTTTTTAGTTGATCCCTGCCTGGGGCAGGGCGGCACCTTCGGACTTGGCGCGGCAGTGTGGGATGGTTGGTAAGGGAGAGGAGAAGGTGCAGGAACAGAACGATCACCCTCGAGGAGTACATCCCTCGGAAATGCAACTGGGACAGGGACTTGCCGCCCTCGCCCGCCCGGGTGCGCCCCCTCTCCTGGTCTGGGGGTTGGAGAGCTGCGGATCCTCGGCAGGACTCCTGCTGCTCTGTCCCCAGCTGAATAAAGTCTGCAGAGATTGGGATCTCACCTGAGAGACTAGCGGAGGGCGGACAGCCCGATAGCCAATGGGACCTGAACCTCACCTGTCAGGGTGGGGATGGGGTGTGTCTCTACCTCCTGCACGCAGCTGGCGGGAGCGCCGTATGTTGAGGTGTCCCTGTCACAACTGCAACTCTTGACCCTTGCCAAGGGCAGTTTCTGACCCTCGCTCTCGTCCTGCCTTCCCAGGGGTAGACAAAACCCTC
Organism: Aplodontia rufa; assembly: GCA_004027875.1. Lineage (NCBI taxonomy): Eukaryota > Metazoa > Chordata > Mammalia > Rodentia > Aplodontiidae > Aplodontia > Aplodontia rufa. Next base: position 27,210 of record PVKS010025732.1, on the reverse strand, counting down.
TATCCCATTTGCTCGTTTCTTGTTACCAACACCACGTGGCCCCCACTCTTGGAGCCGTTTCCAGATGTGCAGAGAGGTGAGGGAGGAAGGTGGTTCACCGCTAATAAGCCCCATTTCTGCGGACATTGGGGTCCTGGTTCTTTTCCAGCCACTTGGCAACTCCTAGTACCCTAGCGTTCTCTTCTCTCCTGAGGGCTAATACTTAAGAGAGTTTATTAACTCTCCCGGGAAGCTTGAGGCACCAAGAATATAAAAGAGGGTTTCAGCCAAGGAAAGACAGTTCAGTCCTTGAACCCTCTGGTGTCTTCACCTCCTACCCCCACCCTCACCCTTGGGGGCTATTTTCAGTTAAGCCAAATCTTGGGACAGCCTTCATTTCCAGAGGACAGGGTCCTTGATGACAAGATGTGGTGCCTGCTACTGAGGGTGGACACTGGGGTGGGGAATTGGGAACCTGGTGAGGGTAAAAGGAGCAGATCTTTTTTTTCCCAATTTTTTTTTAGAGAGAGAGAGAGACAGACAGACCGACAGAGACAGAGAGAATCAATTTTTATTGAGTTTTTCACATGGCCTTTGTTGCTCTGACACTTGGTTGTATAAGTGGCTGCTGGGGTTCGAACCCATGTACTTGCACATGCCAGGCAAGCGCCATAACCGCCAAGCCACCTCTCCAACCCCCAAAGGGAGCAGATCTGAGGTAGTGGGACCAGGGTGGGGAGACACAGGATTTCTTCTAGAACTTGTTCCCAAGGATCAGGGGAGCCTCAGATTTCCTTTGCCCACCTTCCCCTCCACCAAAGCAGAGGGGAGGGGAGCCTCATTCATTCATTCAACAGATTCCTATCCAGCTCTACCACTGCGCCCCTGTCTGTGCTCATCAGGGTCTGGACTACCCCCAGGCATTTGTTTTACAGGAAGATTGGGACTCTGGGAATATAAATCACTGGTCCAGATGACTCAGTCTATCCACATGAAAATGGTTTTGGTGATTTCCAAGTCCCTGGTTTGGCTAGTCCAGAGGGTTCTGTGACCTGCTTTGGAGGAAAGACCCTGCTCCTGGCCAACAGATGGTGCATCATTGTGGTTCCTGTAGAAACCTGGACAGCCTTAAGAAACTTGTGGAAGACCTTAGACATCCAAACAGCACTGACCCCTGAGAAAAGAACAGAGGTGCTCATTTTTCTTGTGTGTCTCTGGAAAGTCCAGTCAGCCCTGTGCTCAGTCCTTCCTGACAGCTGCATAGCAGAGGGCTCCCAGCTTCCAGGTATCGTGTGTCCTCTCGCCTGCACCCTGAGTAGTTCTGTGTTCAGGTAGGCGGTGGGTTTGGTTGCTCTGTACCTGGGGAACTCTGGGGGAATGCTACCAGATATTCCACATTTTTCTGTGGTCCGATGGTTGTGTCTCCTTCCAGGATCAGGATTGTGTGTCAACTCTCCCCAACAATGTGAGCAGGGTTCAAGGCTCAGGGATTCTGTGACAGCAGAAGATCTGGACACTCCCAGCTGAGAGTGCTGCATTCCCTGAACTTCCCCCATACCACTCCATCTGCAGGCATCACCATGGCAGCCCAGAACAGAAACACTAGTTTTGCTCCCAACTTTAATCCACCCCAAGACCAGGCCTCCTCCATCCCCTTCAACTTCAGTTATGGTGACTATGACCTCCCTCTGGATGAGGATGAGGACATGACCAAGACCCGGACCTTCTTCGCCGCCAAGATCGTCATTGGAGTGGCACTGGCAGGCATCATGCTAGTCTGTGGCATTGGCAACTTTGTCTTCATCGCTGCCCTTGCCCGCTACAAGAAGCTGCGCAACCTCACCAACCTGCTCATTGCTAACCTGGCCATCTCCGACTTCCTGGTGGCCATCGTCTGCTGCCCCTTCGAGATGGACTATTATGTGGTACGTCAGCTTTCCTGGGAGCATGGCCACGTGCTCTGTGCCTCTGTCAACTACCTGCGTACTGTCTCCCTCTACGTCTCCACCAATGCGCTGCTGGCCATCGCAATTGACAGGTAAGGACATTGGGCAGGGGTGTAAGATAGAAGTCAGCCAGGCTGCCACTTTTCTCACTTCAAATCAGACAGGCTTGGCATTGCTCCAGATTTGAATGAGCATTGGTCTGTTGAGGGGCAAAAGGAGATTGTTTTTCTCTGTATTCTGTTCCCCCAAATGTGAGCAAATACAAGGCTCCTGAGTCCCCCACTTCTGGCCATGCTATCAGATGCTGAATCTGCTTCAGATGCAGATATGTCACACAACTGTATGTGTTATCAAACACAAAGGCAAAAGCAGAAAATTCGGGCAGCTGTTACTCAGAAGCCAAAGCAGGGTTAACTAGGGAGGCTTGCAGTCAAGACAGTATGTACCAAGTTTTTCCTGTAGCCAAATTGAGACACAAAACATTTCCATCACGTAGAAAATATCTGTGTCCCTACCTAGTCAACCCCCTCAGCCCTAGGCAACCACCAAGCTGATTGTTATCATCATAGTTTAATCTGCCCCTGCTTTAAAAATTCATAAGGAAAGACTCCTCTAGTATTTAGTGTTGTTTTAGTGACTTTGTTGCAGAGCTGATTTTAAAATAACAGGATTTGTTTGCAGAAAAGAGGGAGGGACACGCTTGCTTTTGCTCTTTTGCATACATCCATGTGTGCTCATTTGCACGCAATTTGCATGAGATGTTCCAGAAGTCCTTGCTCTATTATAAATGTATAAGGTTTATAGTATCTAGTGACAAATCTTATACATGTTTCATTTATGTGAACAGTTAGTTGCAGGCCAGTGTCAGATCACCAGTGACTGGAGGGGGTAGACAGTGGATATCTCATCTTCTCACTGTCCATCCTTTGAGCTGTGTTGAAACTTTTTTTAAATTTTATTTATTTATTTATTTATTGGGAATTGAACCTAGCAGTGCTTAGCCACAGGACAACAGCCCCAGCCTATTTCAGTTTTTATTTTGAGAAAGGGTCTCACTAAGTTGCTTAGGGGCTTGCTAAGTTGCTGAGGCTGGCTTTGAACTTACAATCCTCCTGCCTCAGCCTCCTGAGTTGCTGGGATTACAAGTGTGTGCCTCCACACCCAGCTGAAGCTCATTTTGATTAAGGTGTTTGATCATCTTTTTTCCATTTTGTCTCCTTTCAGCTCTTCAGCTTTTCCCATGTTCTCAGTGCTGTTGATAGGTTTGCTCTCCTTTGTAACCAACCAGTTTATTGTTTTTCATTTATGGTATAATAAAATACACGTACAGGTACAAGATGCATATTCCTTTCATAGAGCATCTGAAGGAAAAGCAATTTTATTACAACTCTGAGGCTCTCCAGGCCTGAAACTAGCATTTGTGAAATGTGTCCTTACCAACAAACTGCACAAAATTCCCCAGGGAAAATAACATAAAGCAAAAAAATAAAAAAATAAATAAAAATTAAAAAAGAGAAAATGACATAAAGCATCATTTGATGCAATAGTACTGAGTCAGATTCCTGGGCCCCACCCCAGTCTCGTGAATGGGAATCCCTTGGGCTGGGTCCAAGTTATCTGGATTTTTAATCAATTTTTAAGTGATGCTGATGCTCACTGAAATGCTAGTGATCACTAGCTCTCATCCTTTGTCCAATTGTAATTTTTGTCTTTATGATGTTGATTGTTTTGTCTTATTGTTTGTAACATTGGGGTTTCTTGGGACACAGTCACCCTGCTACAACAGAGAAGCTCTTTTTCATCCCAGCTCTGCCCCAGGCAACCTCCATCAGCAGTGCTGTCACTCTCCTGGTCCCCAAGCAGGAAAGTTGTCATCATCCTCTGCCTTTCTCCCCACTCCACTCCCACATGCTCCATCCCTTGTGTTCAGCCCTCCACCAACTCCTGGTAATTCTCCCTCTGGTCTCATCTCTTAGCAAGTCATGACTGGACCTTCATAAGGCTCTTCTGACCTCTCTTTTCCTCCCAAGGGCTCTTGACTGTCCCCTGAGATCCATACTCATCCACAGGAAGCACCAGAATATCACCTTGAGGGATCTTCCTAAAACTTTTAATTGCCAATAAAATCTCTAGACATTCCACTGTCTACAGAATACATGCCAAACCCTGAGTGTGGCCTTAGAGGGACTTTATGATCTGATGCCCACCTGTCTTTCCAAACTTACACTACCTATGGAGATACAGTGGTCTTTTCCAAAAGATATGTACTTTAAGCACAATAACCATGTCTTCAGTCTGTCTGTCTGCATAGAGCCTTATACCTGTGTCTTAGTTTGGTTTATTTCCAGAACACTCTGAGATAAGGATAAATGTGCATGTAGCACCAGGAAGTACCTATACGAAGGGAAATCAGTCAATTCAGGATGCATTGTGAGTTTCTGAGTGTTTATAACTAGAGCTTTTTCCCACTCAGCAACTCTTAAAATCAGTGTGGATCACAACTCAGACTTCTTCCAGGAGTGCCAGGTGGGAGGGAGCTGGGGTATTTATACACCATCGCTCCTAAGGCATTGCTGAGGACTGGTCTGGGAATGCTGCTCACGTAGCCAAGAGGACTCTAGATGCCAGAGAAGCCTTCAGACAAAGAAGGGCAGGTATGTTGGCAGGAATGAGTGGACAGGTGTGCACTGACATGATGAGAGCAAAGGGCTATGAGGGCACTGAGTGCATCTGCTCCACACCTGATAGGTCCACAGCAGGTTGCCCAGACTATGGATATGGAAACACAAATTAATTAAAGACACAGTCTTTGACCTCAGGGCTTTTCTTCCATACAAGAATTAGCATTTATGAGACATAAAGAATAATCAAGAGATACTGATACATAAATGCTAGGGGTTTTTTTTTTGGAAGAAAAACTCCCTGAAAAGTTTATTTTTATTTGTTTATTATAATTATACTTAATAGTGGGATTCATTGCAGCATATTCACACATGCACATAATATAGTTTGGTGAATGCCACTCTTCAGTGAGTTTATACTTATACTTGCAAATGGAGGAATCAACTGAACAGGGAGGCTTTTCCACTGAGTGTGTGCAGAGGGAGAGGTTGGGGTAGATCTGACAAGAACAGGGAAACTCATAGCTAGGATGTTGGGGTGCCATAAAGCTCAAAAAGGTAAAGGCAATAGCACATGGAAATTCAAGCCTTAGAATGCAGGAGCTTAATAATTAGCACCCTCTTCCCTCATCATAGTCTAAACCAACTGAAAAATGAGGCAAATGATTAAAAAAGAAATGGATGGAAAGCTTGGGGGATACTGCATGCTCAATCCCAGAATTAGATAGGCCTGCATACCCTGGAAAAGCTGCAGGTTCTTACATTTACCTCTAGGACAAATATACCTGTTCTATGTAGAAATAACAGAAGGGCCACCTGGCTGCTCATACTGCAGACAGAGAATAGCCAGGTTCATGCAGAAGAGGTGCTATTTACAGTCATAAAGACTTGGAGAAACCATTGACCTCAAGAAACACATCCAAGCAGATAGACGGCAACAAACACCTTACAGACATCTCTTGCCAATGAATGAGTTGTGGGAAATGATCTATATGCATAAGTAAAGTACTATACCTTCCAACATGCATTATGTATGTTTACTTTCTTGGAACCTGAAAAAATCCTGATAGATTGTCAATAAAGTTATGATCCCCATTTCATAGATGCTTAAACTAATTCCCAGGAGCATAAATGATTCATCTAAGTGCACAGCTTGGATTCAGGCCTTCTGAAAAACTTGCAGGCCAGTGTTCCTTTCTGCTTGAATTTTGAAACATCCTGTAGAATGAGGAAGATGTTATTGGATGATAAAGAATTCTAATTTAAAAGTTATAACAGAATAAACAGGAATGTGGGGAAATTCCCTCTGACATTAGTTATTAAGATACTGTACATGATGGAACCAGAAAGCTATTAAATTCTGAATTTGTTCTGCTTTATCTAAGGAATTTGGATTCAGTATGGTAGGCAGAATAAGGCTCCCCCCTGCAAGGACAGCTACATCCTAATCTCCAGAATCAGTGAATATATCACATTACATGCCAAAGGGGAATTAAGGTAGTGAAGGGAATTAATGTTGCTAATTAGCTGATATTAAAATGGGAGGATTGTACTAGATAATCTACGTGAATCTAATGTAATCACAAAGGTTCTTAATGTGAAAGAAGGAGGCAAAGAGTTAGTGTTAGAGTAATGCAATGTGTGAGAAACTCAACTAGCCCTTGCTGGCTTTGAACAAGGAAGGTGTCATGGGCCTAGAACTACAGGCAGCCCTGGAAAAGGCAAACACACACACACACCAGTCTTCTGACCTCCAAAAACTATAAGATAATAACTTTGTGTCCTTTCAATCCACTACATCTGTGGCCATTTGTTACAACAGCAACCTGAAACTAATTCACCCAGGCATCACAAAAAGACAGTGACTGTGAGATGTCCCTGCTCCAGTTGAGGATGAGCCAGCCCATTTGCCCCTCTCTCCAGTCCTGTGCGGCTTGCACATGGCAAGGCTGGATCGAATGGATGTGTGAAGAGTGCCAGCAACCACCACACATATCACCACCAGTCAGTGGTGGTGATGGGTCCAACTCCCTCTTGGATATTCAGAAAGCCTAAAACTTGGGGAGAACTATGCTGCCATGGGATCTGCTAGTAGAATACAATCAGTTAGAACTAACGATGGGCAAGGAGCAGGCAAGGGAAGATAAAGCAAACTTGTGGCAGAAATATTGCCAGGGACAAGAAGAAGGCCTTCCTAGTCAAATCGCACACTGGAAAGGTGACCAGAGGGTCTGCTTACAAAGGAAAGGGAAGTTGAATCAAATTTTCTACAGATAGTTTCCTGCTCTTAGCCCTATCTGCCTCAAGCTTCAGGTATAGAGCACATATTTGTTTCTGGTTGATTTATTTCTTCTCTGACTCTCAAACCTTTTATCTTTCCCCACTTTCTTCCACCACTCGATCCTGTCCCTGACCCCTGCAGGGAAATGACACCAGGACACCAAATGTCTAAATAGGTTGTCATTCATTCTCTGTGGAAAGAACATTTTCAACCTGCACAATTGAGCTCATTTTCCACAAAGGACTCTGACTTCCTTCCTGGACAGTTGTGATCCATTGGAAAGAACAAGGATCAAGTCTTTTGGTATTGTGGTGGCCTCACATCCTTTCTCATTTGAACATGAGATGGTCCAGGGAGGTGAGCGTAAAAGCTTTACACTGGGATCCTGGATTCTAGTGCCCGCATGACTCTACCTTGAGCAAGATTATTTACTTCTCAACAGGGTCCTTAGTTTCACCACCACAAGCCCACCCCCACTCTCCTGCTTCAGCAATGCAGAGTGGTGGGGGCTGGAGGAGGGGAAGAAAGCCCTTATCCACTGCCTGAGAAAGGCCCTCACCTCTCTCTGTGGTGCCCAGCCCTTCCTTCATTTCTAAGCCATGAGTTATTTAGAATGAAGAACTTTGAGAACATTGTGATCTTGGGCAGAATGGCTTGAAAACCGAGGTAAATGATAGACCACATGTATTTATTGAACACCTACAACACACCAGGCATTTTATAAACTTTGTCATGTTTAATGTTCATGGCTACCCAGCAAAGTAGGTGCCATTTGATCCCTGGTTGAGTTTGACAAAATGAACCTCAGATAGATTGGATAATTCTCCCAGATCTCTGAGCCAATCAGGGATCTGGAAAGCCAGGATTTATTCAACATGTTTGACCCAAAACCTGTGCTCTTTCCACTAAACCACTGTACACTCCAAGTGCCAAATGATGTTGCTGACATGAGATGAAGCTGGTTAAATTTGGGCATTGGGTGCATGGGGATTCACCATGCCATTTTATCTATTTCATGTGTTTTCAGAATTAGTCAAGAACCAATAATTTCCCAAGCATACAACATTATGATTGTTTGCTCTCCCACCTCACCAGATATCTCGCCATCGTTCACCCCTTGAAACCACGGATGAATTACCAAACTGCCTCCTTCCTGATCGCTTTGGTCTGGGTGGTTTCCATCCTCATTGCCATCCCATCTGCCTACTTTGCAACCGAAACTGTCCTCTTTATTGTCAAAAGCCAGGAAAAGATCTTCTGTGGCCAGATCTGGCCAGTGGATCAACAACTCTACTACAAATCTTACTTCCTATTTATCTTTGGCCTCGAGTTTGTAGGGCCTGTGGTCACCATGACCCTGTGCTATGCCAGGATCTCCCAGGAGCTCTGGTTCAAGGCAGTCCCCGGGTTCCAGACAGAGCAGATCAGAAAGCGACTGCGCTGCCGCCGGAAGACGGTCTTGGTGCTCATGTGCATCCTCACTGCCTACGTGCTGTGCTGGGCGCCCTTCTATGGCTTCACCATTGTGCGCGACTTCTTCCCCACCGTGTTTGTGAAAGAGAAGCACTACCTCACCGCCTTCTACGTCGTTGAGTGCATCGCCATGAGCAACAGCATGATTAACACCGTGTGCTTCGTGACAGTCAAGAACAACACCATGAAGTACTTCAAGAAGATGATGCTGCTTCACTGGCGACCCTCTCACCACGGGAGCAAGTCCAGTGCTGAACTTGACCTCAAAACCAGTGGGGTGCCTGCCACCGAAGAGGTGGACTGTATCAGGCTGAAGTGACATGTTAGTGTTACACAACCAAAAACCCAAATCCGGTAGTCAGAGCATCATCAACCAAGTTCACAGTCTTCATGGAAAAGAGCAACTGTGTTCATGCCTTCTTGTCTTCAAACAGCTGGATGCTTCTGAGTCATAACACGCAACGAGGCTAGACATAAACCACAGCCCAGACACTCACTGATATCTGCTTAATGCCTACTGGGTACAAACAAAATCGCAACCATGAGAGCAGACGCAACTAGCAGCCGCTGACATGGATTGAATGCTATGAGCAAATCATACCAATGACATTAGACAGTGACAGCAAGAGTTGTCCTACCTACTGTGTACAAAGACATTCAAAAACAAAGCAGAAGCTATCGGAGTCATCAAACTGTTATCTAGATATAGATGGCTGGAAAGAGCCCACAAATTGTTATCTGAACTCACCCCCCATGTTCCCTCATTCTGCATCTTATCAGAACAGGAATGCCAAAAGCTATAGAATAAGGCATTTAGACACAATAGAGAGGTCAGTATAAACCCATGTGTGTAGAGTCTACGGCCTGATAAGAAGAGAGCCGGCACGCTGGCCTGACCTACGCAGCTCCCACCATCTCCTGAGTCATTCTCTAGGATTCTGGCTGCCAGAAAAGAACTTTTCTTGCAAACAGGCCAGCCCGATGTGATTCTCTAGAATGGTGTAATGTCAAAAGAGAGAACCAAAAAAAGTCTTACTGAGGTTGGAATCTCATCATTCTGAATCATTCTACTGGGTGAATGTCTTCAGTCCTGAGATGAGGAACACATCTAGTTCCTTACACTTCAGTGTAGGATTTCAGGGGCTCAGGAGGGTTAGGGAGAAAAAGCAGAAAAAAAAGAAGAAGAATGGAGGTTGCCATTGGTAATAAACATCATGTATGTGGCCATTTTTACCAAAACTTGGACATTTTTGAAACATACTTTTATAAAAGAAGCTTTGCTTGGAATCCAAAGATTGGGGTTCAAGTCCTGACTCTAGGTCTCATGTGACATAGCTATTTCTTCTGAGTGTACGTGGGTCTCAGTTTTGCTTTAATGAAATGGAGATAATGAAAACTTCTGCTCTCCCTGCACTATATGACCCTTGTGAAAGTCCCCTGAGGTCATAATGTGTGAACATGATTGAAATATACACGTGATGGAAGTAGTTAAGTGATATTGAACTGTTTGGAGGGAGTTGTTTGGAAACCCCATCCACTGTAGTTAATTATGGAGAAACACCAGTACATTTTTATCCCTGTTCTTTGAACCAGAGACCCCTGATCTCTTTTCATAGGAACTCATCTGAACTGGGGCAAAAAGGCACCCCTGTTCCAGGATATAATCCAGAAAATGTAACCCTAGACTCTCAGCATCCCCACGTTCTTAGAAGTGTGGTCGTCAGCACTCCCCAGGGCTGCATAAACAGAATTTCTAAATCCACTGGTATTATTTTTCGACTGTGGTGATCACAAGCACAGATCCTCATTTCTTCCTGACTCATTTTGAAGCTGATACTATACAAATGGTACCTGGTTTGAGACTGACCCTTTCCCATTTGCTTAACTCCTAGTTCTCTGTAGAGAAGGAATCATCGAATTGTTTGTTTCTCCTTTTTTCCCATATTTTTATTGGTGCATTATAGTTGTACATAATAGTGGGATTTGTAGTTATATATTTGTCCATGCACACAATATAACAATATAATTTGTTTTATTTCTTCCCCAGTATTTCCCCTTTCCCCCACTTCCCCTGGTTCCTTTCCTCTACTCTACTGATCTCCCTTTGATTTTCATGAGATTCCCTACTTGCTTGTTTCTTTCTTTTTTTTATTAGATGAATATGGAGCTACAATTGAGGGAGAAACATTGTCAAACAATCAAGAATAAATGTATATATACATAGTTATCCAAGGCTAATGCCATATCATGGATGCCCCCCTACTTGCTTGTTTCTTAAAATTATTTGTTTGGTTTGTTTTTCCAGCACTAAAGTGTCAATCAATTTTTTCTGTCACCACCTAGCAGACTCCTTCATCCCAATCATTGTATCCACAGAAAATCCAGTCTCACCATAATATTATAGTCTATGTAAAATGGTTTCTAAATTCTAATTTTACAAAATTTCATGGTGCATTCCAAAGGCAAGCAAGGAAGCATTGTGGGTTATCAACATTTTTACAAATTTAATACTTTGCTTTCCCAGATGAGGTGATGCACATCTATCATCTTAGTTACTTGGGAGGATGAGGCAGGAGGATCTCAAGTTCAAATCGAGCCTCAGCAATTTAGCAAGGACCAAAGCAACTTAGTGGGACCCTGTCTCAAAATAAAAAATAAAAAGGGCTGGGGATGTGGCTCAGTGGTTAAGTACCCCTGAGTTCAGTCTCTGGTACCAAAAAAAAAAAATTTAAATAAAAACAAAAAGGGTTCGGGATGTAGCTTAATGGTAGAGTGCTTACAGCATGCATGGGACTCTGAGTTCAATCTCCAGTACTGAAAAAAGCAAATAAAAACAAAAATATTGTTTATATTGCCCTCTCCTAATGAGAAGATTATTTTAAGAGTAGACCTCTTATTGACCAACAAAATTCGTCTCTTTCCCCCCCCTTTAATCCTAAAATGTACCATCCTCCTTCCACTTTAACTGAAAATTTTTCTTGTATGTATCGGTGTGTATTTGTGAATTTCCAGTGAATATAAGTGTTGTATTGTTATCAAATAATTAACATATGGAATCTTAGTCACAGTGTTCAAGTGTTTCCCTGTTAATCTTTTCTGTCATGTTATTATATTTAGATATCAATGAAGTAGCAGCCATCTAAACAGCTCAATCCTGAAACAGAGGCAGAACTTATCGAAGGGAAGGCATTTTTTAGAGCAGTAGCAGCTCATACCAGCAACCAGACTCATCTCTGTTGTAATCCTCAAGCTCATCGCCCAGCCCGCGACTGTATTCTTGTGTGCAAATAAGCAGGGAACCACCATTCGGTGTCAATGTTGCCCCTTTGTTTTAAAATGACCTTGTTTGCTTAAATGTAAACTGCCATTTGCATGAAGACTACTCATATCTGCATCTGAAATTAAGGTAATAAATTAACTGTAGTTGTGTCTTTTCTTCTCAAGACTAATTAATGACAAGCATAAGAAACTTTTAATGTGGTAAGGAACAGATAGATAGATATAGATAGATGATAGATAGATATTGAAAAAAATGAATCTCATTTAACATACCATCCATTTTCTCATCCAGAGTAAGAAAAATGGCTCTGTAATGAAGCTATTCGAGAATTTTTCATTCAGCATCCAACATATGAAGTAAGTTGCTTCTCAAATTGGAAAAATTAAAAGATGACTTCAGGCCCTTAAGGCATGAAAAACAATTCCAGAGTTAAAAGCAAGAATTTGACATATGGGAAGTGATTAAAAAACTTAAATGAGTTCTATTTCTACCAGAAACACATCCTCCCACTTTAACCATTGTCTCTCTCTTAGGCTCACACAACACACACCATAGGACACCAGACCAGGAAGGCTTTTAAGGGCACACAGCCAACACATGTTGGAGCCAAAACATTGCCCCAAGATTGGAACTCTGGGTCAGCAAACAGTGCTCAGTGCCTATCTACAACTGAGCCGAAAGGAGTGAACTCTCACTTAGAATGCTTAAAGAGCCATTTAAGTGGTATCTGGCATCCAAGGAGAATCTGAAGCTGCATGGAAGACACTTTTCCTCTCTGTGATGGGTCAAGAATACATCCCATCCAGGCTGGAGCAGTGGCTCAGTGGTTGCAGCGCTTGCCCGGCATGCGCAAGTACACGGGTTCAAACCCCAGCACCCACGTACACAGCTAGGTGTCCGAGCAACGAAGGCCATGTGGAAAACTCAGTAAAAATTGACTCTCTCTCTCTCTCTCTCTCTTGCTCTCTCACTGTCCTTCTCTCTTAAAAAATAAATAAACAAATATTTTTTAAAAATAAGAATACATCCCATCCAAGGGACTTCTTGATCTAGATCCCAGGATTCTAGGAAAACCAGAGAGAATTCCACCAGGACCACTCCGCTGCTGCTTCCTTTCTTTTCTTCTTGAAAGTCCTTGGAGCTATTTGCAAGTGATTCTGGAGCCCTGTTGGGAAGCAGACTGAGATGAGAGGCATTGTGGCCCCAGGGAAAGCAGGTGGTGGGAGAAGGGATTTGTTTGCACCCAAAGACAAGAGGTCTGTGTCACCCAAGGCAGTCTGTGCAGCCTTCACACACGTTACCACTGGCTGGCCTAGGCAGTGGTCATTCTCCATGCTTCCTGGGAACCAAATGCGTCCAGTTTCCAGGTCAGTCTTTCTCCTAAGGTGGACCACCCAGGAACTCCTCAACTCCTGGGGCTGCTAGTGCCCTTGTGAAGAATTGCACAAATGGAACTTGTGTCTCTTTCCTTCCCCAACAGAAGTTTGGGCAACTAGACCCAAGAGGGACCTGGATATACAAACGCTGTTATGTCCGATGGTGCTGCCGCTAGGTGGGACTCACATTTAATGAGCATACCTTTTGCTAATCCCCATCTTCCTTCTCAGCTTTTGGCTAGGGGAAATCTCACTACCCAGGCAGTGTGTTAGCAGGGCAGTCCGGATTTCCACAGGAAAAAAAATGTCTTTATTTCCATCAAGCACAGCTTAATTTGGCTTCTTCAATAGCAGGAATGTGAGCACATTAATTACCAAAGACTGTACACTGATCCTACAAATGTCTGCTTGAGAGGCCTATTAAATCATCAGCCATCAGTGTTGTTGGCTATTGATTCCCTTTATCCTTAGACCATCAGGCATGCCAATAGTTTCAAATGCAATATGGTAATCAGTAATAAGTCTTGAACCATGTACTTCAATACAGATGCTCAGAGAGCTCCAAATGTAGAACAACATTTCCAAGAGACGAACTGTTGTGGAAAATGGGTTTAGCTGCATGTGGTGCCACTAGTCTGTAATCCCAATAATTTGAGAGACTGAGGCAAGAGAATGCAGGCTAAGAGTCAAAGAGAACAATGAAAGCAGGAAGGAACCAGCAGAGTCCAGAAGGACAGCCACAAACACAGCACCAAGGACCAGCACGAATGTGCTCAGCTCATGGGCCGGTGACAGCTTCATCCCTTCCTCTGCTTCGTAGGTCCATGGACCATTGTTTATGGGTCTTGTTTGTCACAGAATGAGGTCAACGGCCCATGGGGAAATCTTGCATTTCACTGAATCAAAACTGAAAAAAGGGCTGGAGCGGTGGTGGCTCAGCAGTTATGGCGCTTGCCTGGCAGGAATGAATAAGCAGATTCGAACCCCAGCACCATGTATGCACACAATGAACCGTCAGAGCAACAAAAGCCACATGAAAAACTAAATAAAAATTGATTCTCTCTCTCTCTCTCTCTCAGTGTCCCTCTCTCACTAAAAAAAAAATAAAAAGCACTTCATTCTCTCCCACCTGGATATGTCCACCAAGTTTCTGAACCCATGAACATGTCAGAAAACATATCTGAGACATCTCTCTCTCTCCTTAATAGAATCTGTTCTCTCTCTAAAGAGAGAGACATGTATGATATGTATGCATATGTGTGTGTATATATACATATATACATTTATTTATATATGTATTATTCTTAAATTTCATATTCATGAATTCACTTACAAACTATCAAATTTATTCCTAACTCCAAAATCAATTTTCATGATGCTTCCACATTCATTCATATACACATACTAAATAGTGAAAAATTTGGCACATATTCCCAGATGAGGTCAAACAAGTTGACACTCTGCCTTCTTGTCCAAGTTCTATAGTAAACAAGTGTCCTTTTCTAGGTATATTCAGCATCATGACTTTTATACTTTTGGTTTTTCCTTGGTGATTTCATTGTTTAAAATGTCTCCAAAACATAGTGCTAAAGTGATGTTTGTTGTTCCAAAGTTCAAGAAGGCAATGATGTGCCAGGTGTGGCACACACCTGTAATCTCAGTTATTGGTGAGGCTGAGGCAGGAGGGACCTGGGTTTGAGGCCGGTCTCTGTGACTTAGTGAGACTTTGTCTCAAAATAAAATTTTAAAAAGGCTGGGATAAAGGGCAGTGGTAGATCACTTGCCTAGCATGTGTGAAGCCCTGTGTTCGATCCCCTTTACCAAAGACGGAAGAGGGGGAGGAGGAAGACAGCAAAGACATGATGTGCCTTACGGAGAAAATCGGTGTGTTAGAGAAGGCTTGAGTTATGGTGCTGTTGGCCATGAGTTCAATGGTAATGAATCCACTAAACAAATACTAAACAGAAATCTTCAAACAGAAACATACATAAAACAAGGCTATAAATCGACTAGTTGACCAAGTGTTCGACCAGTGCCTTGCGGGAACCTAACCCTGTGCTTCCCCCAGGAGTAATCGTTCAGTATTTGCTAACTCAGTGTTAGAGATAAACTTACAGGACATTACCATGAAGAATGAGAAAACTATAATCTCTTGAGTTCAATCCTTGTTTGTCATAAGACACAACTTTGGACACTAGTTAATTAAAACCATATGGTCTAAGATTTTAATTGACCAAACTGTCACTTTTTGCGGCATCCCTTTCATCTCTTTCCTACTCAAGTCTGCCACTCTGATGCAAAATGAAAGCCCTTGGAAAGGAAGGTCTGTGAAGGAGATGCATGCATATAACCAAAGCACAGCCCACGCTTTCTGGGGACCATATGTCTCAGGAGAACTGTTCCCACCACCCATTTAAAAACTTGAAAGTTACGACTCATCTGTTCTATAGCATTGCTATGAACAGGGAGAAGAAAACCACAGATCCTCCTCATTCCAAACTGGAAAGTAGGGTATTGCTTGGCTAAGACTTTAATTGGATCTTTATGTGGCAATTTCAAAGCTTTTTTAATTCAGTCTTTGCAGAGCCAAGGGAACAGATATTAAGAAGTAATGCTCCGGGGCTGGAGCAGTGGCTCAGTGGTTACGGCGCTTGCCTGGCACGTACGAGTACGTGAGTTCAAACCCCAGCACCAGGTACACAGTGAGGTCGCAGAGCAACAAAGCCACGTGAAAAACTAAATAAAATTGATTCTCTCTCTTTCTCTCACTGTACCTCTTTCTGAAGAAGAAGAAGAAGAAGAAGAAGAAGAAGAAGAAGAAGAAGAAGAAGAAGAAGAAGAAGAAGAAGAAGAAGAAGAAAAGTAGTAGTAGTAGTAACGGTACTTCTTATTCCCAGCAGGCCTGGGTGCACGACATAAGAAGATCAAGGCAAAAGAAAGGAGCCAGTCAGTGATCTTCCATGAAGGAAAATGTTTCCAAGAAGGAAAATGTTATTCAGCCTCTTTGTGGGTTGCAACTGTCTCTCTGAAAATTACCATTTTTATTTGGAGAAAGAAAGAGGGTTAAAGGGAGGGGGAGAGAGAGAGAGGGAGGGAGTGAGCAGTCACATAATTCTCCACTTCATTCAACAGCCTTCTCTGGAAAACATGCAGGATGAAGAGGCTTGCTTGCAAAATATTCAAGAGCCGCTCCCCACTGCTCTACCCGATCCCCTAAGACATTCTCATAAAAAGAGCTTCTTAGTACCTGTGAAAGTAGGGCCAGAAGAAAGAGAAATTCCTTGAGAAAGCAATGGATTTTCTTTAAGAAGTGAGTGGGGAGTCCCAAGATGGGAATTACAGAGAAATCAGTGATCTCTTTAAGACAAAAACAAAGTAAAAATGTTTGCATCATCTCTTCCTTTCAACCTATAATGGAAGTCAGCATAAGATGACAAGCAGGGAAATGTTTTCAGATTAGAAAAGAGCCCATCATCTTTATTTGTAGATAATAATATTGTCTAAGCAGAAAAAAATTAAATCTAGTAAAAACATATAGAATTGTGAAGAGAGTATATAGCAAGGTGATTGGTTACAAGATCCAGAAGTAAAAATCAGTAAAGAACTTGACAAGTTTGAGACAGGCAGGCACCCCCCACCCCATCCCCACCCCCACCCCCTACACACAGAAGTCTCTCTCTGGGGTGGCAGCTCCTGCACAGACCATAACCAGTGACCATCATTTGGAACCATGAAATCCAGCTCTACCTTGGAGCTTGATCCCTGGACTCTACCACTGTATCTCTCCAGTTTATCCCACTCTCCCTCTCCCACTCTGACCTGCATCCTTGCAGTCTCAGCAAATCAATCCCACCCAAATTAGGATCCTTGATGCCTTTATTCTCTCTCCATGTGCCAGTCAGTAAGAAATGAATTCAACTCAGCTGGTTCAAATTAGAAGACTTGAATGGAGGTGCTATTTATGTTGCTTGCCTGTGGAGCTAAGGGAACCAACAAGAAGTGATCTGGCTCCTAGAGACCAGCAGTAGAGTAGCATTACTGTCCTTGGGACTAAAGGTAAGGGAATCAAAGGGATACAGAAGCCCAGTGAAAGCTGGACCCACTATGAAAGCAGGAGGTAGAGGTTAGTTCTCTCCCTCCATCTGTCCTCCAGGCCAGGCACCTCTCATTAGTCAAACCCAACCAGAATCCAGCTGGCAGGGGAGTCTCAATAGAGCTATAAATGGGGTCATCCTCTGGAGCACAGAGCAGGTTGGGGGAGGACACAGCACGCATCTCGGTGGGGAGACAGAACAAGAGCCAGCACATGTGGGAAGCCCTTCATTTCTAGTAAGCCCAGACTCCTGCTCTCCTGGCCTCCTGACGGGAAATTTTCCTTAAGTCCACCTGGCATCAGGGCTCCCACAGAGCACTATTTAGTTATCAGTGGGAATGTGACCCTGTCTTCCTCCCATTCCTAGGAGTGAGCAGCAAATGAGAATCTCTGGCACTTCTCTATGCCAGAGATACTGGGAACTTATGGAGAAAGGACAGGGAGGGAAGGAATGTCTCCTCCCAGGGAGGTCCCAGTAGAGACACAGGCAGGTAGGACAGAAGCAAAAGGGAAAAAAACAGGAATAAGCAGGACCTCTAGTCCAACTGCTAGGGATAGCAGAGGGAGATGGTCTCTCCTGTCCTTCCAGGGGTGCCCAACAAGAGCAGAAGGTCTCAGGAAGCCTGATAGACCATAGCCACCAATGCTCACCTTTCATTTGGTACAGACCAGGACAGATTCCTGACCCCACTAGGAATCACAATTATCCACCCTTAATATATGCTTCTATACCCGCTTCTCATGTTCTCAGTTCCTTCCTCTTCTTTTTTTTTTTCAGGCTTATTTATGCCATCTTCATCACTTCTTGTTGTCACATACTCCTAAATTCATGTTCATTGCAAATTTTGTGACTTTTAAAAATACAGTTGCCATGACAACTCTCTCAAAACTCACAGGCTGGCTGCATTTTTTAGCAGTTGGCATGTCCCTCCTTGGAAAGACACCCTGGAAAAGAGGGGATGGGCTTCTATTTTATATTAACACTGATACTCAGGCATCAGAACAAAGCTCCTACAATCCTCTCACCAACCCTGAGATACGAGTCAATATTAGCCCCATTTTATAGATGAAGAAACTAAGACTCAGAGAGGTTGAGTAACTTGCCCCAGGTCGCACTGCTAGTGAGGGTGTTCACGTAGGAACACTGTGAACAGGTGTTCAAGAGGGCCATGGGAACACAGAAGTGCAGAGAAGAACAGTGGTTGCCAGGGGCAGGAGTGGTGAGAGATGGGGTGCTGTATAGGTGAAACACCACTGATTTGTAGTTACATAGGATTAACAAGCAGGGGTTGAATGTTTTCCCTCATTTGTGGAGGCTGGAGCAAAACCCAGGCTTGGGTGAAAGGTAGTCAGACTCATGTGTTAGACCCCAGCAAAGCCATAGGAACACATAATCTAGGAGAACATTGATATGGGGGTGGAGGGAAAGGCAAGGGAGGGGAGAAAAAAATAAAACAATAGATTTAATTTTAAAAAGATATAATATTTCCATATAAAAAATTTTAAGAAGATTCATAAGTACTGGAGATCCAACAGACAGCAGGATGACTATAGTAAATGATATTTCATTATGTGCTGAAAATTTTCTAAGAAAGTAGATTTTCAGTGCTCATACTACACACACACACACACACACACACACACACACACACACGGTGACCATATGAGGAGATACTATGTCAACTTGATTGACTGTATAATCACTTCATGATATATATCAAAGCATCATGTACACTTTAAATATACACAATTTTTTAAAAAATGAAGTGGAGCATGAACCCAGATTTGATCTAAAACAAATGCTCTTGCCCCATACATTTAGAGTTTCTCATGTCAATCACTTTAAAGACCCTTTAGAGAAGGCAGAAACATTAGAGATCATGATGTCAACCTCCAGGGGTCTCTGCTCTTAAAATCCACCACTCCTCCCACCATGGGAGACTTGGGGTCTTGTATAAATTATAATTCTGCTCTGGGTCAGGGCCGATTGAAGCTGGTGCCCCGCTGTCTCTCTTCCTTCCTGAGAATTTGGACTGTTAACTGAAATACCTTCTTTGGGCTCAAACCAGTGTTGCTCCACTACTATAAACAAATCAGAATCTGACCTGAGACAGGGACTCAAATATAAGTGGTCACTTACCAAATAATAAATTCCTTAATGAATTAGAAGAGTAATTAAGGAGAAACAAGGAAGAAAATGGAAGAAGCAGGATGCAGAAGAGGAAGAAGCCATGTGAGAGAAGCGTTTCAGGGGAGGCCCCAGCCTCAGTCTGATCCTATGGAGCAATCTGGAATGCATACTGTGCATCAGCCTAGTCCCACACCTGTCCTGGACTAGGAATCGGGGAGTTCAGTGGGAACCCGTGAAACTCCCAGGCCCCTCTGGCTTCTGTTAGTCAAGGTGGCTCCAACCACCCACAACAATCTTTCAAAGGCACAGATGCCAGCATCAGCAGCAAAGTACACAAAAATTAGGGAAATAAACAGAGATAGGAAAGGGGATTCCAGGGGCTCAGGTGGCACAAGAGTATCCACAAGTGCTGTGGGTTGAATGCTTCCCCCAAATTCATATGTTGATTCTTAATCACCAATGCAATAGTGTTAAGTTGTGGAACCTTTAGGAAGTGACCACTTAATACTGCCCTCATGGATAGGGTTAGAACCTTTATAAACAGGCGTGAGGAATGGGTTTATCCCTTCTGTTTTTCTACCCTGTAAGGACACAGTGTCTATCGCCTGCTTTTTTTTTTTTTTTTTTTTTTTTTTTTTTTTGGCGGGGTGGGGGGAGGTGACAGAAAGAAAGAATCAATTTTTTAAAGTTTTTCATGTGGCTTCTGTTGCTCGGACACTTCGTTGTGTATGTGGTGCTGGGGTTCAAATTCACATTCTTGCACACACAAGGCAAATGCTGTAACCATGAAGCCACTGCTCCAGCCCCTGCCCATCCCCTTATGATCATCTGCTCTTCCACCATGTGGGGACACAGTGTTCAAGGCACCATCTTGGAAGCAGATACTGAACCTGCTGGCAGCTTGATCTTGAACTTCCTAACCTCCAGAACTGTGAGAAAGAAATTCCTGCCAGGCACAGTGCCACACACCTGTAATCCCAGTGATTTGGGAGGTTGAGGCAGGAGGATCACAAGTTCAAAGCCAGCCTCAGCAATTCAGTGAGGCCCTAAGCAACTTAGTAAGAACCTGCCTCAAAATAACATATAAAAATTGGCTAAGGATATTGCTTAGTGGTTAAGCACCCCTAGGTTCAATCCCCAGGGCCAAAGAATAAAATTGTAAAAAAGAAATTCCTCTTTTTGTGGTATTTTGTCATAGCAGCACAGACAGTGACATGTACCAACCTCTCTTCTAACACCAAGTGTCAACACTGTTCAGCTGCAGGGCAACAGTCATCAACCCCTCAGATACTCTGTCCTTCCAGGTAGCTCTGAGGATACTCTGGTTGTTTTCCAGCCCTGGAAAGAGCTTTAGGTTCAAGCCTTCTCAGTTAGTCTTTCTCTGTTCTGCAAAATATCCATGATCCTAGAGTTAGGTACAAAAGCAATGTGGGACAGATGCATTTTTCACCCCTCTTGTTGTAGTCAATTTTCTGGCTTCTCCTCGGTCTCTGCATAGCTCTGCCCCTCCTCCTTGCCTTATGCTCCAGAACAAAATGGAATGAATGAATAGCCAGGAGCAGCCTCTGAAATAGGGCTGTGGCAGGAACCGGCCCCCTGTGGCTGGGCCTTTTCAAGCTTCACTCAACAACCAGCCATTGTGTCTTTGTTCCCTTCTTCCAGTCTGCTATATACCAGGAACAGAAGAAAGAACTTTTGTTTCCTCCAGAGGCTGAGGAGGCATAAAGGGACTGGGCAAGTTAAACTGAGACAGGAATGAGGCAGAGCCCTAACTGCTCCCTCATCCACCCACTACCTCTGCTAGTACAGGAGTTGTATCCACACTACAAAATAAACATGCATGGCAGTTAGCTCTTAACAAGCCATTTCCTGCATTATCTTAGGCAGTTTTGGGTCTCTAATCCACCCCCAACACACACACACACACACCTCTGAGTGGGTACAGAGCAGACAAATGACCAAATATTCCTGTACTGCTTACACCCTAAAGCTAAATCCGTGTGCTATGTTTGAACAGCCCATGGAATCCTCAGCCCTCTCACTTTTTTTTTTTTTAATAAAGAGAGGGACAGTGAGAGAGACATAGAAAGAGAGAAACAACTTTATTTAGTTTTTCACATGGCCTTAGTTGCTCCCACACTCAGTTGTGTACGTGGTGCTGGGGTTTGAACCCGGATCCTCGTGCTTGCCAGGCAAGCTCCGAAACCATGGAGCCATCGATCCAGCCCCAAGCCCTCTCACTTTTGAAGTAGGAAAATCAGGCCCAGAGGGGCAGTTTGTCCTTTGCAGCAGAACCTGTTGCTGGATGTCGGAGGGCTGGAACCCAAGGCTCCTGATCTGCCATTTAAGGACTTCGCATAGGTCTATAATGCCACTCCCTGCTGCCCCACAAGGGCCAGAGGAGAAAAGCCAACAGCACAGAGCAGTTGTTAGGGCCCCACCCGCTGGGGTGGGAGACCTGTAGAGGAAGAGGTCTATAGCATACCTGAGAGATGAGAGTCATGGCCTTTCTCAGTCCGGAGAAAG
This sequence comes from Aplodontia rufa, assembly GCA_004027875.1. Classification (NCBI taxonomy): domain Eukaryota; kingdom Metazoa; phylum Chordata; class Mammalia; order Rodentia; family Aplodontiidae; genus Aplodontia; species Aplodontia rufa. The sequence continues at coordinate 5,504 of PVKS010025732.1, read as the reverse complement.
CCTTTCCCAGTAGGAGTGCTAGATTTACAAGTCAAAATACAGGATACTCAACTAAAGTTGAACTTCAGATAAACAAGTAATGTTTTGGAACAAGTATGTCCACACATTGCAAGTCTATCCAGCAACTCAATCCCCAGTGCCCAGATATGGGGCCACAGACCCTTGCTCATTTCCTTGGGGTGTTCGGGCAACGCCAGCATAATTAGATCTTGCCTTGTTCTCTAGGTTTGGTCTGAGTTTACAAAGCAACACGGAGCAACCAGTGAAGGCAGAATAGTAATAGAAAACACAGTTTCGTGAATATCTAACCCATACCACCTCTTTCCCACCTGAATTTCTAAGAGTGAGACAGAGACTTGTCATACTACACAATCTGCCTATGGGGAATGTCCTTTAAGAAAGACACCAAGCAGATTCCCTGAAAGTAAGTAGGTGCTCGTTACATATTTCTTGAATGAATGAATGAATGAATGAATGAATGAATGAATCAGTGAATCAGTGAGCAATGTAGGATCACAGTGGGGCATTGGGAAGCCTGACCCCAAAGAGACAGGACTCCTATTTTAAACAAATATCCTCTTTTCTCTCCCAGCACAGGTCTGAGCCATTCTTCAGAGCTCAGCAGAATTTCTTCCTTCTCCAAAAGCCAAGCAAGCTCTTCAATGTCAAGGGCCTGGTTCACTCAGGTACTCCAAGGCCTTAGCCCAATGTGAAGCACAAAGCAGGAATCAATAGAAAGTTGAATAAATGGCTGAACTAATGGCTGATCTGACCACAAGAATCTCAAGAGTCCAAGAAACTAGCAAATCTCTGGGATTTGGACAATAACAGGAATCCATTCATTTATTCAAATTAAGCATGCTGAGCTTCCTGAAGTCCAAGGAGGAAGCATTCATTTATCCATGCATCCTTTTCTTCAAAATTTCTCTGTCCTACCTCTAGAAAATATCTGAGACAGATCAATCACTTTCAACAAGAAGAACAGTCTCATTCTAAAAATATTTTAGCTACTGAAAAGCAAGTTCAGTCCAAATCAAAACTCCAATTTCATATGCAATTCAAAGCATCAGTTCTCCTTTCAGATTATACCTAACCTGTGGCTTGAGGGCTTGCGGTGAAAAAGTGGACTGTGAGATGTTGTGCTCTTCCTTCACTTGTTCCCTCCTCTATGGCAACCCAGAAGGAGAGATTCACCAAACTGGGAAAGGATGGAGTGGCCTTCAGTGTTTGGAAAACTTTCAACCTGGCCCCTGATGGGACGCATTTGTGAGTACTTTGGAAATGCTCCACACATACTTCATACCATGCAGTCTTCTGATGTGGACAAAACTCCCTGCATAACTTCATGTGTCTCCCTCTCTTATGGTTATTGTCCCAGTGATCCATCCCAACCTTCTTTCTGATGGAGACCCCTCACCTCTTGGGCCAACATGACTTAAACCTGGTGACTTAAACCCATGGCTTCCACTCACTCATGCTTGCCACACCAAATACAAGGAGTCCTCACCTCTTCACCCTGCCATCCCAGGACCAAGTAATCATTCGTCAGCACAAGCTGGTGCCATGTGGTTTCTAGGCCTTGTTTCACATAAATCTCCCAGGCCCAGTTTCCCTCACCTTCCTCTTCCCTGTGGTTGCACCAAGATGGGACCACAGGGCTTTGCATCTCATCAGGATGCCAATCAAATGGAAGAGGCCACATTGGGAATCATGGAGGAAACCATGGACAGAGAGGAAACACCACAGTGGTCCTCAACAGGCTGAACTCTCCTTTCCCCCTGACTTTTTGTTGAAAATGTATTGACTTCTCATCAAGAATGGAGGTCAGAGAAGAGGTTGATGGACATTGATTCAGTTCTAATATTTCTAGGAAGTCTGGTTTGGTTGTCTAGCACCTTCCTTTGGAATGGGGATAACCACATTTTGCCTTGCCCATTCTAGTACTGCTCTTAGAAAGTGAAGGCTAATTTCATCTACTAGCCTCACTTTTAGGACTTTACCAAAATTCCATAACATCAAGAAATGCCCCTTCAGCTTCTTTTTAAGGTTCACTCCTTCAACTATTTATCCATTTAACACATTGTTGGAGTCTGTTATTGAGTGTAGCAGTGGGGACTTAAAAGGTCAAATCCCATTGAGAGAGGGCATCTGGTTCCAAAAGCAAACTGAACTATCAGTAAAAATGAACTTTAAAAATAAAAGGGAAGGGGCTGGAGAGGTGGTTCAGTGGTAGAGCACGTGCCTGGCTTACAAGAGAACCCGGGTTCGATCCCCAGCACCACATACACAACTAAGTGAAGGAAAAACAAAAACCAGATGAAAAAATAAAAGTTAACTCTCTCTTTCTCTCTCTTAAAAAAAAAAAAGTGAAGAAGCTGGCATAGTGGTTCAGCCATTATGGTGCTTGCGTGGCATGCACAAGGACACAGGTTCAAACCCCAGCACCACATACACAACAAACTGTCAGAGCAACAAAAGCCACATGAAAAACTGAATAAAATTGATTCTTTCTTTCTCTCTCTCATTGTCCCTCTCTCTCTTAAAAAAGAAATTGAAACAAGACAATGTAATCAATGACCACGTTAATATATGTAAAGTCTTGGGGCTGGAGCAGTGGCTTGGTGGTTACAGCACTTGCCCTGCATGCGCAAGGATGCAGGTTCAAACCCCAGCACTCACCTGCACAACTAAGTGTCAGAGCAACAAAAGCCATGTGAAAAACTCAATTAAAAAATTTGATTCTCTCTCTCTCTCTCTCTCTCTCTCACTGTCCTTCTCTCTTTAAAAAAAATATATGTAAAGACTTACTATAGGGACAAAACAACTACCTTGTACTCCATCCAGTTCAGCAACTCAGAATATTGGATTGCATTTGGCTCCCATGAAAGATGTTGATCAACTGGAGTTGGTGAAGCATCCAAAGAACACGCTTCTGGAAGAGGTAATAAAGTAGTAAAGCACCCAAGAAAAGAGGAGATAAAAGGGAGACATGAAAATAGTTGCTGCCTCCAAGTCATACAAATAGTAACTACACATGTGAGGCCTGGTCTCAAGGAGTAGAAATAGGGACAATGACAGAAGGTTCACTGAATACAGCTCAAAGCTGCATATATCAATTCACTTCCTAATATTCAAAATCATCTCATTATTTGCACAGCCTGGCAATGAAGATGTGAACTAAGAGCTGGTTGGCCATCTGTCAGCAATTTGTGCAGGCAGTTTTTCTACTATAATAATCCTCAACTATTATTTGTAGATTTTAACACAGAGATTCCCAGGTTCCCCTCCAGGCCGAAGATCAGAATCTGGGAGTGGGATCTGGGTGTTTGTTTCAATCAGCTCCCAGGTGATTCTGAAAGTGCTATGGGAGATGGATAGTCACTCTATGGCCCCATTGCCAACTTCCAGAATGGACAATTTAAAAAAGTATTTAGTGAGGGATGGAGCAGTGGCTCAGTGGTTAGAGTGCTTGCCTGGCATGTGTGAGGACCCCAGCACCACAACTAAGGGTCAGGAAAATAAAAATCTGATGAAAAAATAAATAAAAATGATTCTCTCTCTCACTCCCCACCACACTCTCTCTCTAGAAGAAGAAGGAGAAGGAGAAGAAGAAGAAGGAAAAGTAGTAGTAGTAGTAGCATTTGGTGAGAAGAAGGAGATTTCAAACAAAATAGGGGACTTAAGGTAAAAGTATCTCTAACCAGTTGAAAAAATGAATAAAAAAGATTCTTTCTCTCTCTTTCTCTCTCTCTCTCTCTTTAAAAAGAAGAGGGGGGCTGGAGCAGTGGTTCAGCGGTTACGGTGCTTGCCCAGTGTGCGCGAGTATATGAGTTCAAACCCCAGCACCGCGTATGCAACGAAGGGTCAGAGCAATGCAAGTCACATGAAAAACTAAATAAAAATTGATTCTCTCTCTCTCTCACTGACCCTCTCTCAGAAGAAGAAGAAGAAGAAGAAGAAGAAGAAGAAGAAGAAGAAGAAGAAGAAGAAGAAGAAGAAGAAGAAGTAGTAGTAGTATTTGGTGAGAAGGAGAGTTCAAACTTAAAATAGTGGATTTAAGATAAAAAATATCTCTAACCATCCCTGAAATGCACAATACCAGTAACAAAAGGTTTTTTTGTTCGTTTATTTGTTTTTTGGGGAGGTTTTTTGTTTTGTTTTGTTTTTTTACAAAGGCATATCCACGCAATGAAGACAGGTAGAGAAGCTGTGACCACCATCATTTTGGAGGCTGGTCAGTAAAAGAATGAATGGTAACTGAATTAGGATAAATTTTAAAAAATGGAATCCAAATCAGTTGGGGGGAAAATCCAAGAAGCAGCCTCTTTTGCTTGGCAGAACCCCCCAAAATTTCAGGTGTTGTTTACAGCAAAGTTGAGAGTGATGCTGAAAACAGCTGAGTTGAGTTTGGTTGCAAAGACACCCAAATTCTCCTTGGTACCATCTGAAGACTCAAAGATTTTCCCCCAGAAAGAACAAAATAGAGATACCAGGCACTGTTGAGGGTAGGATAAACCATAGTAAAGACTGGAAAATAAGAAAAAATCTAACTACATACTAAATGTTGACACTCCAATACTTTTTCTCCTCTAGTCTGAATTCTGGAAGCCAGAGTTACACAGTACCACAGAGAAGAGGAAAATCCTAAACTGATGAGTTTAAATCTGAAGTGACTAAAACCATCTACAAATAACTACATTTACCTGAACAAGACTAGATTAAGTTTTCTGTATTCAGGAGCAAAGAGGGGCCATCTTGCTTTGGGATACCTCCAGAAGCAGACCCTTAGGCACAGATTTGAGTTCAAGTGACTTATCTGGGAGGTGGTCCCAGAAAATATTGCTGAGGGAATAGAGATGAGAGACAGCAAAGGGAAGGCAGCCCAAGAAGGGTGCGTTGATGAACTCTTTACTGCAATGGGGGCTCAACCTGAGAGTCATCTGGGAAATATGGAGAGCACCCCTTGAGCTATCACCCACTGTAATGGTTTAGATATGAGCTGGCCCCAAAAAAACTAATACGTGAGATAATGCAAGAAAATATAGAAGTGAAAATATTGGGTTATGAGACATTTAACCTAATCAGTGCCTTGGCCCGCTTGAAGGGAGTAACTGGGTGGTGACTGTAGGCAGGTACAGTGTGGCTGGAGAAAGTGGGTCACTGGGTACATGCTTTGGGGTTTATATTTTGTCTCTGCTTCCTGGCTATCCTTTCCTGAGCTGCTTTCCTCCTCCACACCCTTCCACCATGGTATTCTTTCTCACCTCCTGCCCAGAACCACGGAATCTGCCGTGTACTGGTACTTCTGATAACATAAGTGCCAAAGAAACTTTTCCTCCTCTAAAATTGTTCTTGTCAGGCCTTTTGGGTACAGGGGAGAAAAATCTAACTGAAACACCCACCATCAATAGGAATGAGAAGACGGGTCCGTCATTAGTTAAATCTGCTCCTGGGTCACCTCTCTGGTCCCTCCCATCTGCCTATCCCAGACTGGGTAAGAGGAT
>PVKS010025731.1:12591-29595 GCA_004027875.1 Aplodontia rufa | reverse complement strand
CATTATAAATTCACAAAGAAATTTTGGTAATGCTAGGTCCTTTACTTCAGTTTTCAAATTTCAAATGCTGTTCCTTTCCAGAGCTATGTTCTTACAGTTCATTGCCAATTAAAATTATGCATATCAGAAAATGGTAGTTTTTTATAACTAATCAAATTTTGCATAATCTTGAATAAATTGCTATGTGCCTAACAAATAATTTTAAAATATCTTTCTTAATTAGAATCTGAATCTTTTTAATTCTTAAAGGCAAGGAACATTTATAGTGACTTAATTACATATTCACTGCATGTTAGACTAGAAAACATATGAGGAAACCATCCAAGTCTTGCCTCCCAATATTAAGCACTGTTAGCACATTAATATGTGTTTATAATATACTTTTCGTACATGTAAATAGTATATTTATTCAGAGTGTTAATCATTTGCAAATGTTCTTTTGAAGTCTGCTTTTCCACTTGATTTATTATGAAAATGTGTTTCTGAAGTTCATTTACAGTACATTGTCATTTTTTATTTGCTGTTTAATATCCACTTGTATAGAAAACCGTAACTAATTCCCTATTTAAGGACATTAAAGTTATTCCATTGAAAATTTACTTTTGAATATCATAAAAAAAATTTGTTTGCATAGCTCTGATTATTTTCTTAAATAAGCCTGCACATGTCAAAATAAATATAAATTTGTAAGTTTATAATCACTGTTTGTCATCTTAGGTTCTGGAAACTTCCGCTCAGTCTTCTGGGGACCATCAGGAACAGCATATCTCAGTCCAGGAAATGCAGGAACTTAAAGATACACTCAACCAAGCTGAAATGAAGACAAAATCACTTGAGAGTCAAGTAGAGAATCTTCAGAAGGTATGATTAAGAGCAGCAAAAGCTGCAAGTCCCTAATTCTTGTATACCTTAAAAAAAAAAAAAACCAACACTCCTTTATCATGTGGGAATGTATATATTTTATCCCTTTTACTTTGAATGGATAACATATCCATTCATCTTCAAATTTCCACTTAATTAGTTTCACCTCCTTTTTTATATTTTTACCTATATTTAACCTAAAGAAAGCAAATTAGTGGGGATGGATGATCTGGTTAGTGGCTACTTAACAGTTAGGAGCAGGAAGCTCTGGGGTACAGTTGCATAGTATGACCACCATTAGCAAACAGTTATTTATTGTACATTTCAAAAAGCTAAAATAAAGGAATTTGAAAGTTTTCACCACAAAGAGTTGATAAATATTTCAGGAGATGATGTTTGAGGAGATGAATGTGTTTAACCTGATTTAAACATTATACAGTGTATACAATGTACACGTGTTTTAAACATTACATGGTACCCCATTAATATGTAAAGCTTTAATGTTTTGTGTATGGGTTAAATTTTTTAAAAAAACAAATTAATGATTTTTAAGTCTGTAGGATATATAATTTATATTGAATTACATGGTGAATACCTTTTTCTTCTGAAAGACATTATCTGAAAAAGAGACAGAAGCAAGAAGTCTCCAGGAACAGACTGTGCAGCTTCAGTCTGAACTTTCACGACTTCGTCAGGATCTTCAAGATAGAACCACACAGGAGGAGCAGCTCAGGCAACAAATAACTGAAAAGGAAGAAAAAACAAGAAAGGCTATTGTAGCAGCAAAATCAAAAATTGCACATTTAGCTGGTAAATTTCTGTATATGTTGAGGTTTGCTTTTATAGTGGTGAGAGTTGATCATGTGCTGTAGACTTTAACTAGGTTTTCTAATTAGACACAACAGCACACACTTCTATGTCTTTTCCACATTTATGAAGTCAAAGATTCTTTGAGTGCAGGCTGTGCTGTCCAGGCACCTTTTGTAAAAACTAGATGGCATTGGATCTTAGCTGCCCAAGGGTTTTCTGTGTCTCATTTCAGGGAGGGGGTTTCTTCTGGTCCTTCATGTCAGATTTATGAGAAACCTCGTATTGCAGCTGTGCTTGCCAATCTGCTGAGTAGTTATGTAAAATGTTATGTCAGTTGAATTTGATTATCAGAATATTTTTAATGATGGCTAAAATAGTGTCCCATCACTTTACTTACTTCATTAGGAAGGTTATTATCTTTGTCTTCTGTAGATTATATGAAATGAAAATTTTTCAATTTATACTAATGAATTGAATAATACATTGAAATATTTAAAAGATTCTAATAGGATTTTAAACTTCTTTTGAAATCTTAGGAAAAGTTACATATTTGTATGTTGGAATAAGTATATTTTGTATTGAAGTAATAAACATGGATAGGTGTAAAACCTTGATCATTGAGATATGTACATCTCATGTCATAAATATGGTCAGAACTGGATAAGAAAGTGCACAAATGTTTCTAATACTTGATTATAATAGTATGATCACATGGTTACTTTAGGTGTGAAAGATCAGCTAACTAAAGAAAATGAGGAACTTAAACAAAGGAATGGAGCCTTAGATCAGCAGAAAGATGAACTGGATGTTCGTATGACTGCTCTTAAGTCCCAGTATGAAGGTCGAATTAGTCGCTTGGAAAGAGAACTCAGAGAGCATCAGGAGAGACACCTTGAACAGAGAGATGAGCCTCAAGAACCTACCAATAAGGTGATTAGCTAATTCTGATTTTTTTGTACATTTGAACATGCTTGACAGTTCAGGAACCTTTATCAAAGAGAATTTTGATTAAAATCCCAGATACACAGAGAGATTAACAATAGTAAAATATTTGATATCATTGTTTGGTGGTCCCTTGTGTGGGCAAGGCACAGAAATCAGTAATTTTCTCTATATAGGTCCCAGAACAACAGAGGCAGATCACATTGAAAACCACTCCAGCTTCTGGTGAAAGAGGAATGTGAGTTTTCCTTCTTTTATACTGTGTTTTTCTTTTTAAAGTTTAGGGAAGATCTAGTGATCTTTGATAGAAAACAAATCTATGTATTCTGTTGTAAATTATATACACTAAGGAACTGTGTATCTGTGCAGAAGTGTGTCAGGGATTTGCCAACTCTTGTTTTCAGCATATTTTCAGTCCTGTCAGGTAGAGCTTTGTGACAGAAAGCACAACTCTCATCTTTTAGTTTGTGATTGACTGCTGAGATATGCTACTTCTGATTTCCCTATAATGTGTGATAACAAGCATAAAAGGCTAGGTTGAGATTTGGGTTCAGCCATTCAACATTTGGATATAGTCTGCATTGTCAGGATATACCACTCTGTGAAGCATTCCCTGGAATTTTTAGTACCTAAGTTCAAAACCTTTTCAGGACTTTTAAAAATGTTTAGTGAAAAACTCGGTGTCTTTTTATAAATATATATCTTAAATGCACCATGTCTACCCAAAGCAGTGTTAGGAAAAATACTTAATTAGGTGTGAGCCATTTAATGGTCACATTTGCAAACATTTACTTGAGGAAATAAATGTGTCCCATTTTTCATGGAGATGATATATTTCATTAGGAATATTTGGAACAATATTTTATGAGGGCATTATTCTTGGTTTTTCCCTTCTATAAGTGCCAGCACATCAGATCCACCAACAGCCAATATCAAGCCAACTCCTGTTGTTTCTACTCCAAGTAAAGTGACAGCCGCAGCTATGGCTGGAAATAAGTCAACACCCAGGGCTAGTATCCGCCCAATGGTTACACCTGCAACTGTTACAAATCCAACTACTACCCCAACAGCGACAGTGATGCCCACCACACAAGTGGAATCACAGGAAGGTTAGTAAAATAATATACATCTGATTGAACTTACTGCTTATTTAGATTTATTTTGAGAAGATGGCCGTAACTACAAGGATAAATTGAGATATCTAAAGCTAAAGTCTGACATAGTAAAAGTGAGTAGTTAATATATTTGCCTTCTAGGATACTTTTTTTTTTTTTTTTTTGGTTGGTTTTATATTGTTTTGTTTACACTGGTAAGGATTAAAGCCAGTGTTTGCATGATGGGCAAACACTCTACCACTGAGCCAAACGCCCAGATCCTTGTTAATACAGCAAATTTCCCCCAGTCCTCCCCTTATTTTCTTCTTTGCTTTGCTCGTAAGCTGAAGAAGAAGGAAAACACATACCTGCAGATATTAGATCCTATTTTTCTAAAACCCAAGTGTTCTTTTCTAATGGCTAAGTAAAAGGATATGAAATCCACTTTAAAAAACTGTAGTAAATTACTGGTTCAATACAAATGTGACTTTTTCACTGAAATTATAATTGCTTTCTCTACTTTGTTCCCATGGCACTCTGATACTTCTTTGAGCAATCATCACACTTTGTGTTTTGTTTAATTTCATTTAGATCTTTTTACTGTACTAGATGTAGCCCTCCAAAGGCAATTCTTATTTCTTATTGTTAAATCCCTTTACCTAATTCAAAAACAGTTGTTCAATAAAACTTTGCTAGATGTTTATTTCCTTAAATTCTTACTGGAAAAATTTAGAATTTAGTAAATTTTTTAAGTATTTAAAAACGTGTAATGTTTATAAATGTTATGAATTATCAGAATATTTAATTTCAGCTACTTCTAATAAAGTTATTATCAATCACTTTTGTGATTTTGCTTGGGGTTGGGAATTGTACTGCTGAGGATTAAACCCAGGGCTCTATACATGGTAGGCAAGTACTTTGCCATTGAGCTGTTCCCCAGCCCTAAAATTAATATTTCTATTATGATATCAGCTAAAAAATTATGCTTAGTGAGAACTTACAAGTTGACTTTTGAGCTTATTTGGTCATAATTTAAATGGAGCAATAGATCCGAGAATCATTTCAGGTATCTAATTTAGTCAACAGATTATTGTGTACTACCATCTCAGTCATGTAGGCAGGATAAAAGCACATAGTACATTACTTTTAGCTGCAGCTTTTTTGGTTAATAAGTGGTAATAGATGTGTACACAAGAACTGCACAATATGACATACATCACAAAACAGAGAATAAGAAGCCCAGCCTTGGTAAGAGTAGAAGACTTAGATTGAATATTGTAATTATTTTTCAGCTATGCAGTCAGAAGGTCCTGTGGAACATGTTCCAGTTTTTGGAAGCACAAGTGGATCTGTTCGTTCTACTAGTCCTAACGTCCAGCCTTCCATATCTCAACCCATTTTAACTGTTCAGCAACAAACACAGGCTACAGCTTTTGTGCAGCCCACTCAACAAAGTCATCCTCAGATTGAGCCTGCGAATCAAGAGTTATCCCCAAACTTGGTAGAGGTGGTTCAGAGTTCACCAGTTGAGCGACCATCTACTTCTACAGCAGTATTTGGCACTGGTGAGATTAATTTTAAAATGAAGTTAGAATAGACCTATATACATTTATGATTTCTTAGATATAACATGTAATTTTTTTTTTTTAAGAGAGAGGGACAGTGAAAGAGAGGAGAGAAATAATTTTTTATTTAATTTTTCATGTGGCTTTCCTTGCTCCCATGACTTCTTTGTGTATATGGTGCTGGTGTTTGAACTCGGGTACTCGTGCATGTCGATCAAGCGCTGTAACTACCAAGCTACCTCTCCAGCCCCTGTGATGTATAGCTTCAATATTCTTTGTCAACTCTTGGTTTCTACCAGAATGAATGAATATATTCCTAATATTTTATTTAATGTTTACTATGTGATTAGTTGTTTTTCATCATTAAGTAAAAATCTTTCTTCCCCTCCAGTTACTTTTTAACTGTTTTTATAGGGGAATTTCCAAACACTGTATGTAACTTAATGCAAATCCTGAGGACTAAGCAACCATTGCCCTGTTTATACACAGTGTAAATTTTTTCATTTAAGGAGTCTTGAGTTTTATGGACGGCCCTATGTGAGGTTGTAAATAGTAGTTATGTATCAGTATAGTCACAGTGAGTCAGATGTATTGTAAAAGTTGGCTGGCTTTATTAATCAAAGTTAGGTTGATATAAAACCATTGAATCAGAGCACAGCTGCCTTTTTTTTCAGTAATTAGCAAGAACAAATAATGTTGATGAGGATTGGTCTAAGATTTTATGGTATTATAATGTATACAATTAAATGTTCTTTATTTTTTTTTAAGTGACCATATTGGCTGATTTTAAAAATGTTTTAAAATGATCTTTGTCCAAATGGAATTATTATCATGTTCTGATTCAGTATTTAAATTATCTAATTTCAAAGTTTCAGCCACCCCAAGTTCTTCTTTGCCAAAGCGTAGCCGTGAGGAGGAAGAGGATAGCACTGTGGAAGGATCAGACCCTGTCTCCGATGATGCAGTAGAAATGCCTCTTCCAAAGAAGCTGAAGAGTGTTACACCCGTAGGAACCGAGGTGTGTAATTTTTAGTTCTGTTTATTTTTAATTTTTTTTTAACCTATTAGGGTTAGTATAGTCTTTTCCATGATAACTCTTTTAAATTAATTTTTTGTGGTTATAATGTGTTATCTGGAAAACTGTTGTTGAGTTCACTACACATTTTTCACTGACAGCACAGGTATTATTGCTTTTACCAGTAGTGTTTTTATGACCTTTTTATTTTTTTATTGAATTTGTTCCCATTTCAATAAGAAGCAGAGAAGTGTAAGTTGAATTCCATTTCACAGTTGTTGTTGTTACTATTTTAATTTGAAAAATAAGCAAAGTTTATAGTCTCATGGACATTTTAAATTCTTTATCCACCATGTTTTTTAAAGTCAACCAAAATTATGTCTCTTGTCAAGACTAAACTATAATGAGTTAGGTTTTATAGCAAACATTAAGACTAAAGTTAATTTTACTTTCATATATTAATAAATGTTTATAAATCGTCTTGAAGAACAGTATGATTGATGATTATATGAATAAAAAACAATGTTTCTGGGTATATACCTTCATAAAATAGTAGATTTGATTTTGCTTTATTGGAAGAATTGACAGAACAGGTACCCCTTCATCTAGGAATTGATAGGGTTAATAAATTGTATCATATGATTTAGGAAGAAGTTATGGCAGAAGAAAGTACTGATGGGGAGGTAGAGACTCAAGTATACAACCAGGATTCTCAAGATTCCATTGGAGAAGTAAGTAAAAACACATAAAGTAATAAATTACTACCTTTAATGAATGAAAGTAGCTTTAACAAAGTGAAATGTTATTTGGACTTTTAAACTTGTTTTTGTATTTGTGAAATATTACTAGAATTAACCAGTGCAGTTTCTGCTTTGTTTTACTCCTACACTGTGCGTTCTCAACTTACACTAAAGAATGTTTTTGTTCATATGGAGCAAAGATTTTTCCAAGTGATGAGTTGTTATAACAAAAGATGATTTGCAATTTTAATTATTTGGAAGGGCAAGAGTACTGGGTAAGTCCTGAGTTAGTCCATAGTGCCCCATTTGATAGTCCTCTGTTGTTTCCCTTGCAGGATTAAAATGTCCCATGAAAGGAAATGCATTTTTACACTTGTTCATTTTTTGGACTCTCATTCGGGCTCCTCCAGAGCAACGTTACTAGCAGAAAGAGCATAGATTCTGAAGTTACAAAACACAGGGTTGCATTCCTAGCTCCACCACTTGGAAACTGTGACTGTAAGCATGTCACTAACTCCCTTGTTTTACTTATCAGAAAATTATAACATTTTAGCAATTGTGAAGTACCTAAAACAGTCCCTACCACACACTCAAAAATTATTACTTTCCTTCTATCCCTCTGCCCTTGAAGGTAAGATCTCAGATATAATAATAGATAGCTATTGATACTTAACACAGAGTGATGCTTAACTCGTTAATATAGCCAAATAGCAACATATTTATTAGCTTACATTTATTATATTCATTAACTAATTTACTTGTCATTACAACCCTGAGTGAAGAAACTAATGCCTAGATAATTAATAGATCCAAGTTTACAGCATTGAAGCTGAGATTTGAACCCAGTCTATATAGCATTTAGCTGTCAGCTTAAACTTGAAACAGTATTTTGTCTCCGGATAAACTGTCAAGATTATTGTAAAAAATTTTTTATCTGTGTAAAAGTAAAGAACTGTCTAAAGCTAATCAAACTAAAAGATTGCAAGCTTTTAGTTTCTGAGATACAGTAATTTTCTAAGTTATTTTTACCAATTTTCTTTGATTTAAAAACATAAAACTAAACCTTTAGATGAATATGTTATACTATAAATGATATCTTTTTTGATACACATCTAAAGAACATAAAAATAGGTCTGGAGTGTTGGCTCAGTGGTTAAACCACTTGCCTGGCATCCATGAGGACCCAGGTTTGAAACCCAGCACTACATATACAGCTAAGTGTCGGAGCAGCAAAAACCAGATGAAAAACTAAATAAAGTTGATTCTCTGTGTCTCTCTCTCTCTCTGTCTCCCTTTCTAAAAAAAACAAAAAACAATCTAAAAAGCAATTTAAAATACCTTTTCTATTTTGTATTCAAACTTGGTTAAATTATGTTAAAATTTTATGAAAAGTTTTCTTCTTAAGATGGTTAAAATTGTCCTATGGCTAAAAAAAGTACCATCTAGCTTCCCATTAAGTATTGCTTTTCCTTAAAATGAGCCTTTGGGCACATTTTTAATTTAACCATGACTTACTCACTTTCCATTATGTTATACATATTTTTTATATAAATGCCTTAGATCAAAAGACATGGATGGCTAGTTTATGTGGAAAAAAACAGATTTTACTGTAAGCCAGAAGTAGACATTGAACTTTTTATAGCAAGTATTAGGAATTAAGTTAAAATGTTTATTTCAGCAGCTTAACAAAGCAGAATTGTGAAAATAAATTGAGCAAAAAATTATTTTAATGTCTGACGCAGATTGAGTATCCCATATTCTAAATCCTTAGAACTAGCAGCGTTTCCGATGTGAGAGTTTTTTGCGTTTTGGAACATTCGCATAAAGGCTTTACCTGTTCATTATGTCAGTTCTCTTAATGTCATTGTATTGCCTTATTTGTAGAGTGGGACTATACTTCTTACCAAGAAGTTAGCATCATACAGGTGCTAACACTGGCTGAGCACTTCATGTGGTGGGCAATATGCTAATCATTTTAAGTATATTTGCTTGCTTGATACTTAGAAGAATCCTGTCCAGCCATTGGTACCAATTACTGTCCTATTGTTCTGGTGGAAATTTGAGAAGTAGCTCTTTAAAAGTTAGAGCTTTGATTTGTGCTAACCTTCTGTATACTGACACTAAAGAGTAGAGCAGTCTATAGACTATATAATCATTTTTTCCTGTTGGTTATCCTCCACCCTTAGTATCATGACAATACTCAAAAAGTTGCAGATTTTGGAGCATTTTGATTTTCAGGTTAGAGATGCTCAGCCTGTCTCTTTGTTGTGGTTTGAAGGTTGAGGATAATTGAACTTCTAGGAGAGAAAAGAAAGTTTCCTTATAAAAAGACAATAAAAACAGCATACTTTATTCAGGTGTGTCTAGATTATTACTCATTTGGGGAAATAAGTATTTTCTTAATAGAATGTTGCAGGCCCATAGACCTTTTTTCTAACTTTGGACTGCAAGTGCACTGTACACTAACCATACTGGTTATTGAGCACTTGAAAGAAACAAGGCTAGTCCAAACTGAGGTCACCATAAGACTACATTGGATTTTGAAGACTTAGTAATAATTTTAAAATGTAAAACATTTGATAACTTATACATTGGTTACATGTTCAAATAGTATTTTGTAGGTATTGATAAAATAATTTTTAAATTGATTTTTCTTGTCTTTTCAAGTGTCTACTAAATAATCTAAAATTGCATTTGTGTCTCACAGATTTATTAGACAGCACTGATCTCAATATTACACATGTAGTTTTGAACATGTATACACCTCTACATTTTTCTCAAATTATTACTCAATAATATTTACAATACATTCTGTTCTAGAAAGACAGTAAAGAAACTCATCAGTTTACCATATGATTCAAATTATTCCTGCTTTTAAACCATATTTTTAAAAAGAAAGTGCTACTAATTTATAAGTTTTCTATAGTTTTTACTTCTACCTGAATCTCCCTGATAGTTTTAGATGTGTTTGATTTTCGATTTCTTCATTTTTAAAGGGCGTCACCCAAGGAGATTATACACCTATGGAAGACAGTGAAGAAACTTCACAATCTCTACAAATAGATCTCGGACCACTTCAGTCAGATCAGCAAACAACAACTTCGTCCCAGGATGGCCAAGGCAAAGGAGATGATGTCATTGTAATTGACAGTGATGACGAAGAAGATGACGATG
Organism: Aplodontia rufa; assembly: GCA_004027875.1. Taxonomy (NCBI): domain Eukaryota; kingdom Metazoa; phylum Chordata; class Mammalia; order Rodentia; family Aplodontiidae; genus Aplodontia; species Aplodontia rufa. The sequence goes on along the minus strand of PVKS010025731.1, from coordinate 19,394 downwards.
ATGAAAATGATGGAGAGCATGAGGTGAATGTGGTTTTGAAATTACCCAGTTTTTTCAAAACTTTTGATGAGATTGTTCAAATCCTTGGGCCTACCAATGTTATCAATTAGTAAATTCTGATTGCCCAGTTAATTTCAATACATTATTTTATTTTTCTTTCACCCTAATTATTTCAGAAATTAACACTTTATAATAAAAACAAGCACAGAACCAGAGATAGAAAAATCTTTATTTTTTTAAAATTTTGTTTCTTAATGATTGCTAAGCCATTTAGAATTTTTACTTAAGCTGAATGGTAAGTGGTATATAACTTTATAAGCACTAAGATTTCTGGAGATACAAAGAAGACACAAAGTTCCCCGCCCTCCCCGCTGTGCAGCCCTGGAGTTCATTTCAGAGGTAATTGAGGTATCACCATTACTGAAGTGTTTAAGTGAAATTTGGTGTTTTGTTTTGAGATTTGACCCTATAGTGACTGCTTCTTATTTGAAAATCTTTTATTCATAAAACAGTGTTTTGTTTTGTTTTTTAAACTCCATGTTTAAAAGCTCCTGGTCTAATTTTATTTTTCTTCAACTCTGTTTAAACTTAGCCTGAATTGAAGTGAACCACTTGACACTTTCTGGCCTATCCTCCTTGTACAGCCTCTGATTCCATCCAGCATCCTGGTTGTGCTGTTTGATGCTGCTGAACTCATTATCACACAAGACAACTCCTGAGTCCTACTCAGTGATGAGTCACTTCAGTTTCTTAGTGTGGTATAAAGGTGTGCAGAACTTGGGCTGTGTCCTAAATCGTGTTTATATTTGGGGATTTCTCTAATAGGATTACGAAGAAGATGAAGAAGATGATGATGATGACGAAGATGACACGGGGATGGGAGACGAAGGTGAAGACAGTAATGAAGGAACTGGTAGTGCAGATGGTAATGATGGATATGAAGCTGATGATGCTGAGGTAACTGCTTAGAGTTTTGACCATTTTCTTCAAGAGCTTGCTTAGAAGGCTTGACTTTTTCCTATGATATAGAAAGGCCCATATTATCAGGATATTAAAACGTTATATACTTTCCAAATTTTGTTTTGTTTGGGCAGTTTGTTTTTACTAAGGCTTTTTTTTTTTAATTATTTGACATTTCTTTTTAAGGTATTTATTTGATTTATTTTTGCTTATGTCATCACATTTTGTCTTTAGGGTGGTGATGGAACTGATCCAGGTACAGAAACAGAAGAAAGTATGGGTGCAGGTGAAAGTAATCAGAGAGCAGCTGATTCCCAAAATAGTGGTGAGATTTGAGATTTTTTACAAGTCATTTATTAATTGAATATTTCTGCTAATATTGTCTATAAGTGCACCTTATTATCTACATAATAAAACTGAAATTGGGAAGCAAAGGATTAACTCTTCTAGCTTTTTCACTAATGTGCTTCTGTGAAGTCTACTGTATTTGATTGTTAGCCACCATCATTATATTCTTATTTTTCTGCCTCACTGGACTGCTGTAAAATTCATTTTGAAATCTCTACTGTATTATAAATTACCATTTTCTGCTGCTGCTCCCATTAACTGGAAAAGTTAAATCAAGAACTTTTAACAATAGTTTGCAACCAGAAGTCAGTCTAATCAAGCTGCATGCTTTAACCTTTGTGGATATTGCAGATTTATATTGTCTTACAACCAAAAAAAGGTTTCTTATAACAAAAAAAAATGTTTTTTAATCAGCATATTGTTTTGTTAAATCTTTGAAAGGATAAGTCCTGAAGGTCCACTGAAAACATGGAGACATTAAAAGATTATGGAATAGTTTTAGTGTAGTTGTTTTAAAATGTGATTTCACATATTAGCCATCATCTGGTATAATATCTCGGGTTTTACAGATAATAATACCACTCCAAAATCAGTAGTAATAATGTAGTAAAACCTTGTATGTTTAGACTAATAGGAAAAAATTATATCCAGGTTTCTGTGTAGGTTTGGATTTTTTTTAAAAGAGAGGACAGTGAGAGAGAGAGAGAGAGAGAGAATCAATTTTTATTGACTTTTTCACATGGCCTTCATTGCTCCAACACTTAGTTGTGTACGTGGGTGCTAGTGTTTGAATCTGTGCACTCGCGCATGCCAGGCAAGCGCCATAACCACCGATCCACCACTCCAGCCCCAGGTTTGGATATTTAAAAAGGCAAAGTGTATCCTTCTTTGCATTAATGTAAAAAAAGGGCAAGCAACTTTTTCAACTCTTAAATTTTAAAAGAAAAATAAACCAACGAACATTAAGCTACATATAAATTAATAGTATTCTTTATAAACATTTTGCAGATTAAATATTTTCTTTTTATCACATACTTGAGGGTATCAAAGGAAACTTTTTCTTCTTTAGGTATTATCACTAAGACTTAAGTCTTTTGAGGGCTGGTGTTTGCAGTCATTTTTCTCAGTTAACAAGGCTCTGTTCACTGAATATTTGTACGAACCTTTTTCCTTTTCTTTTTTCATTTTCACAGTCAAACAAAAATGGGGATAAAAGGCTGGGTAAAATTAAGGTAGTATATAATTTTGGCACGTTGCCCAAAGTTAGTTAATGCGTTTCTTAGCATCTTACTTGTCATGAATTGTTACAGTGAACTTAATAGATATAGGTACTAGTGAAGAATAAGAATCAGAAAAACGTAAAGTGACTTACTTAAAGTTGCATAGCTACCAAATGTTAGGACATAGATCCAATTTTAGACCTCCAACTTATTTTTTAATAAGATTTTATTTTTCATTATAGTTTTACGTACGTATTGAAGGGATTTGTTGCTACTTTTTCATACATGCACACATCATCATACATTCCCCCCTTTAACCTCCCCACCCTCTCCCCATTCCTCCAACCCCCCCATCCCTACTCCGAGAAGTTGCCCTCAGTTCAATTGGTAATCGTGTTTGATGAGTCTGTTGTCTAAACTTACTGCTCTCTCACTCTTTCCTATATTGTACTCTAGCTTCCACATATAAGAGAAAACATTCAGCCCTTGAGTTTCTGGGTTTGGCTAATTTTACTCAGCATAATTTCTCCATCTCCATCCATTTACCAGCAAAGGCCATGATTTCATTTTTTTAAATAGCTGAGTAGAATTCCCTGGTAATGTATACCACAGTTGTTTGATCTGTTCATCCAGTGATGGGCATCTGGGTTGATTCTATAATTTAACTATTGTGAATTGTGCTGCTTTAAACATTGATGCAACATAGCTATGTTGCTGTAGTATCCCTAATTTGTATCTTCTGGGAAGATACCCAGGAATGGGATAGGATAGCTAGGTTATGTGGTGGTTTCCATCCCTAATTTTTTGAGGATTCTCCGTACTGCTTTCCAGAGTGGTTGTACTAGTTTGTAGCCTCACCAACAATGTACAGGGTCTCTTTTTCCCCACACCCTCTCCAGCATTTGTTGTTTGTATTCTTGATCTTTGGCATTCTGACTGGAATGAGGCGAAATCTTAATGAAGTTTTGATTTGTATTTCCCTGATTGCTAGAGATGTTGAACATTTTTCATATATTATACCTCAGACTCATTTATAAACTACTACATTCTATGGCATTCTATTCTACTTTTCATAGTGACAGACCGATTTTGTTGTTTTTACAATGTATGTCAAAGGCCTAGACATTTGAGGGCCAATTGAAATTTAGAAAAATCATTCATTTATATGAAGCTTAAGTGCTTTATGTCCATTACTTGAAGTCTTGCAAACCTTATTCATATGTTTTTTTTTTGTTTTTTTTTGGTGTTAAACTCAAAAAGGTTAAGTAGTTTGCCCAAGGCTGATTAACCTAAGTGCAGACTCCATTAGCTTCGGAAACAAATTACACATTTGTTTGCATTACACCTCACGTAGTTCTACATTACTTTGGAAAATATTGACTGAACATGCCTAGTAACAAGGTTTATGCTTCTGATTGTACAAGTTATTCTGTGCTAATTTTTTTTTCTTTTAAGAGAGGGATGGTGAGAGAGAGGAATCAATTTTAGTTTAGTTTTTCATGTGGCTTTTGTTGCTCCAACACTTCATTGCGTACGTGGCGCAGGGGTTTGAACACGGGCCCTCACACATGCCAGGCAAACTCTGAAAGCCAAGCCACTGCTCTAGCTCCACTTTGTGGCAAAGTTCATAAAAAGCTTCTCTTTACTTTAGGTGAAGGAAATACAAGTGCTGCAGAATCATCTTTTTCCCAGGAGATTTCCAGAGAACAGCAACCTTCCTCAGCATCTGAAAGACAGACCCCTCGAGCCCCCCAGTCACCAAGGCGCCCACCACATCCACTTCCCCCACGACTGACCATTCATGCGCCACCTCAAGAGCTGGGACCTCCCGTTCAGGTATTAACAACTGATCATTCTGCAAAGTGAACTTCAAAACATCTTGACTTTTTTCCCCTTCCATTAGACATTTATCCTTTCTTATTTTCAGAAATTAAATGTAGTTTTAATGTTTTTCTAAATTTTTTAAAATTTCCTTTCCTTGAAATATGGCAGTAGTTTACTCTCATAAATGGATTAAAACTTAAATAAGGTTTACTAAAAATTGTATATAAATTGAAATGACTGTAGTCATAACAAATAAAATTCTGTTGCTATTTCTACTGATTGGAAGATTTTCATGGGTTTTAATTAAAGAAAAAGGATTTTAGCATCTTACTACCATCAATTTTTTCTTTTTCTTTTTTTCCTTTTCTTTTAGAAAGAGAGAATTTTTATCTAATTTTTTCATCTAGTTCTGTCCTTTGAACATATACTTGAGTATGTGGTACTGGGTTTGAACCCAGATCTTTGCACATACAAGGCAAGCACTCCAGCCGCTGAGCCACCACTCCAGCCCCTGAGCCACCACTCCAGCCCCACCTACCATCAGTTTTGAAGGTTTCTTTCTCTAAGTTGTACTTTTTATTTTTTCTTCATTTATGTCTTATTTTGGGGGGTGTGCATATTTTTAAAAAAGGAATTTCCAGAATTTTTGTTCCTCACATTTTTCTGTCATTTGTGATCATGCATATTTCTACTTTTAAAATTAATGGAAACATGCATGACCCCTTTACATTTAGCACTTAGTAGGTTTGGATGTTTTTTTAATTAGAAGCTCTTACAGAACACAACAGGAAATGTATATAGCCTTTGTTTTTGCATTGAACACTGTCAAATACAGATTCTGCTAAAATAACCATTGCTGAAAGTAACTTCATTATGTGAAAATACAATGTCTTAAAGCATTTGTTTTCTTTTAAGAGAGAGAATCAATTTTACTTAGTTTATCATGTGACTTTCATTGCTCCAACACTTTGTTATATACATGGTGCTGGGATACAAACCTGCATCCTTGCCATCTGCAAGGCAAGTGCCATAATCACCGAGCCACCACTCCAGCCCTTAAAGGCTTTTATGGATCCTACAAAATATGTTCAGTCCATTAACTTCGAATTATCTTAACTGAAAAACTATAAGAAATCAATGCTGCTATTTGAACTCCAAAAGTTAATCAAGGGCTTAAGATTTATAGGAATACTTGCTAACATTTTCACTTAAGAAGATAGGTACATTTACATACAAATAGGATAGTATCATTAATTGGTTTTAAGTATTGATTAATAAATATTTTTTATCCATTAATAGTTAATTTAAAAATAGTCAACTGATTTCTTTAATACAAGAGTAGAGGCATTTTTTTCTTGAGAAAATACCCTGATCATCCCATATCTACTAATATTTCAGTAATTTTCTTTTTTTTTTCTTCTTTTGGCTAGGACAATAATGAGCTGTATCTGTTTTGCTGTTTAGTGTTTGCTTTATACCTTTTTTCTTTTTTTTTTTTTTTAAGAGAGAAGGACAGTGAGAGAGAGAATCAATTTTTATTGAGTTTGTCACGTGGCTTTCATTGATCCAACACTTAGCTATGTACATGGGTGCTGGGGTTTGAACCCTTATACTCACGCATGCCAGGCCAGCACTGTAACCACCAAGCTACTGCTCCAGCCCTTGCCTAATTTCTTGAAACAAACCTAAATCCTTTATTATTAACACGCAGAGAATTCAGATGACCCGGAGGCAGTCTGTAGGACGTGGGCTTCAGTTAACTCCAGGAATTGGTGGCATGGTAAGTACTTCCTCATCACTTTAACGTGATTGTGTAGTCCAAGTGCATGCTTTGTGCTTGTTTTAATACTCCTGCTTTCTGTCTTTGTTTCAGCAGCAGCATTTTTTTGATGATGAAGACAGAACAGTTCCAAGTACCCCAACTCTTGTGGTACCACATCGTACTGATGGATTTGCTGAAGCTATTCAGTAAGCAAATGAAAGAGAAGTATATTTTGTGACTAATCCAGTTCTTCCTGTTTGCCTGTTAATTTATTTATTATTGATTTATTATTTGTTGAGTCCTTCTCTACTGTGTACTATCAGCACTTAGAGTAGGAAGGACAAGGACATAGAGTGGGGGAAATTATACAGAGGTGAATGAAATAACAGTTGCTTTTCACAACAGACAGCATAACAGTGGTTAAAAACATGGTCTCTGAGGTCAACATGTCAGTGTTTGAAATCTCGCTCTGCTGTTTCCTAGAAGTAGCAAGTTCCTTGGTAGGTTGTCTGCTCTGGACAATCTCATTTCTACTTCATAAGTTGTAGGAATTAAAGAATTAATTTATGTTCGTTTGTTTAGACTCTTAACTAACACATAGTAAATGCTCTGTGGATGTTGGTGAATATATTAGTAATTATTGATCATAATGGATAATAGTATTGTGAAAAACCAAGCACTTTTTTTTT
>PVKS010025731.1:0-12491 GCA_004027875.1 Aplodontia rufa | reverse complement strand
CATTTCCGTGCATTGAGATTATTTAATCCGCATAACTTTGAGAATGGATACTATTATTGTTATTATTTTACACATAAGGATACTGAAGCACAAAGATGTTAACTAATTTGCTGGAGGTATCAACAGCATTCTCACCCAAGTAAACATGCTTCTGTAGATCTAAACTCTCAGTTCTCTGAAAGACATCAGTCCCTGAATTCTGTTTCCAAAAAACCTTACATAAGAATAGCAATCCTCTTGGACAGAATGTATGTGGCCAACCTAATTTTCCCTTATTTTGGAAAGCAGTAAATTTAGCTTTACCTTTTTAATTTCAGGCTTGAAGGTATAGTCTGATAATCTGACAGTTAAGACAAATGAGGCCTTGTGTTAATGTACTTTCTGTTACTGTAATGAAATCTGAGAATGGGTGACTTACAGAGAAAAGAGATGTTTTTAGCTCACACTTCTAGAAGTCCCAGTGTATGTTGCTGACACCATCTCAGCTTTGGTAAGGACCTTGTGGTAGATGGTATCCCAGTATCAGAATCCTTTGCTATAGATGTAGATCACACTGCCAGAGAGAAGGCCGGAGTGGCTGGGGAGTAGGAGTGACCAAGCTTGTTCTTTCATAACACCCTCAGGAAAACTAACCAAATGTCTCTCTAAAGACAGCACCCCCACCCTGTAACCTCCCACTAGGCTTCCCCTCTTTAAAAAACACCACCACCTCCAGTATCAACACACCAAGGGCCAAGCCTCCAAAACATGAACATGTGAAAAAAACTGGATCTTCTTTTAGACAGCAGAGATTTGACCCAGATAGTCAGGAAATATGTGGCATTAGCTCAGGAGAGCTCCCGGTCCTCTCATAAGAGGATAACTATATGGAGACAAGGTTAAAAATCTACCTGAAATAAAAGGGCTCTGACTAAAACAATAATGTTCAAATAGAAAAGATAAGGGATTCAAGAGTTGTTGTAGAGAAATAGCATTAATAACTGGCTAGCTAGCTAAGGAATGGACAAAGGAAGCAATGCCGAGTTTTATATCCTAGCTTATGGGCAGGGTATAATAGTGTTAATAGGATACAGGGAAAGCAGCTTTCTAGCCATATAATACTACAATTTTTCTAAACCTTGGGAGCCAGCTTGCAAACTCTTTTAATATTTCTGACAGTTGATTTGATATTTCTGTGATTGAATGGTGAAAACTGAAATTAAACTTTGTCTTTTACCTATATTCTTTCCACATTGTGATTTCAACAGGTAACTTTAAATTTCATGTTAAATTAGTTTTGTCTATTTAGTTCCCCACAGGTTGCTGGTGTTCCTCGATTCCGGTTTGGGCCACCTGAAGATATGCCACAGACAAGTTCTAGTCACTCTGATCTTGGCCAACTTGCTTCTCAAGGAGGTAAATAGCTATATAAACCCTTAGGTATTTTGGCTTTGTCTGTATTTGATACTAAGGCATTCTAATGTGAATTTTTTTTTAAGCAAATTCCAGTATTTTAAAAGTTGATATCTAAATAACTTTTGTGCCCATTTACAGAGAAAGCTATAGACCATGTATTAAATATCACCTTACATATAAATTATCTTTCCAACAAAATTACGCTTTATTTTAGCATTCTTTTGACTCTTATGTTTGTATCTCTTCTGGTTTCTAGTGTAGTGTTATACATGTAGTAGATATTCAGGAATTTAAGTTAAATCAGTACATATACACAGATACTAACAGCCATTTCAAAGTTGTTGGAAGTAGTGCAGCATGTTTTCTGTTTATATTACATGACCAAATTAGTTATTCACATATGAATTATGCTATTTGTGGAATTGGTTACCTTTTAATGCACACTTAGAATCCATATAACCCACATTATTTCTGGAAAGGCAGCTAGCATTTTTAAACGAATAGGGAACCATACTGCTTTTATAATAAATGGCCCAAGATAATGGATTAATAATGTATAGTCCTCATAAAAATCATATAATGAACCTGTTACCTGTTAATTAAAGATATCCTCTAACGTGGCAGGCCTCGTCAAATATGAAATTATGAGTTAGTTGCATATAACTTTGAATTTTTATGTGGCTTTGTATGTTAGGACATTCTAGACTTTGAAAGTCAGAAACAGGTTTAAATTGGAATATCACTGCTTACTAGCTTTGTAACTTTAGGAGCAATTAGTTAAACACCTTCAGTTTCACTAGAGGAGGATAGTAATATCTTGTAGTTTGGGGAGGAATAGATTTTAACAGTACTAGTTCATAATTTGATACACATTAAAATTAGCTTGTTTGGAATTATTAAAAACATTTTGGCTAATTAATGATTCTTTGGTGCTAGGGAGTTTAGGGGGTTTTTTTGTTGTTGTTTTTGTTTTTTTAAGAGAGGGAGAAAGAGGATCAATTTTTATTTATTTTTTCATCAGGCCTTTGTTTCTCCATCACTTAGTTGTATATGTGGTACTGGGATTTTAAACCCAGGTCCTTCTGCATGCCGGGCAAGTGCTAGAACCGCTGAGCCACCATGCTAGGGAATATAAAGGATGTTATATACAGCTTAAAATTTTGAGAGCTCAGTTTTTGCTAGATGGAATGATTAGATTGTGAGCTTCTACAAAGTTTTGCATCTCTGCTAGTTATTTTTTGTTTCTGATACCTGGTATAATCTATGTTTTTTTCATTTGCTAATACTTAGAATTGTCTTTAGGTTTAGGAATGTATGAAACACCCCTCTTCCTAGCTCATGAAGAAGAACCTGGTGGTCGAAGTGTTCCCACTACTCCTCTACAAGTAGCAGCCCCAGGTAGATATCAAAACAGATTAGTGGATTTTGCATTTTATTGGTAACATGAAAACTTATTCTGGCTTACATGTAATAAGCCACAAAGCTTAAGATTTTAATTCCTTTTCTTTTTAAAGTGACTGTATTTACTGAGAGTACCACCTCCGATGCTTCAGAGCACGCCTCTCAGTCTGTTCCAATGGTAACAACATCCACTGGCACTTTATCTACATCAAATGAAACAGCAGCTGGTGATGATGGAGATGAAGTATTTGTGGAAGCAGAATCTGAAGGGTAAAATATTTTGTAGTTTTTGCTTGCTTTAGATTCACTAGATTTTTTATAGTTGTTTGTTTTCTTTTAGCCAAGAAGTGATCTATTAACATTTTCAGTATTATCTTACTATAAAAATAAACCAAATCATGTGTTTTGAAAGGTTTTTTTTTTTTTTTTTTTAAGAGAGAGGGATAGTGAAAGAGAGAATCAATTTTATTTAGTTTTTCATGTGGCTTTCATTGCTCTGAGACTTCATTGTGTATGTCATGCTGGGGTTTGAGCTCATGTATTCACGCATGCCAGGCAAGTGCCAAAACTGCTGAGCCACTGCTCCAGCCCCTTGAAAGGCTGTTTTGCATATAAAACTGCATTTAGAACTTGGAGATTATTATGGGAGACAAATTTTAAAACAATTACCTTCCTGAAAATTGCATAATATAACTAAAAACAAAATATTTCTTTAAAAGTACTGGTGCCCTTCCATTAATATAGCTGCTTGAATTGTTTTCTGAAAGAAGGCTTTTCTAGGAAAATTGGGAAACGACTCACTTTCCATTTAGTGGTGGGCTCTCAAATGATTCTCACTGTTTTTCTTACAAGTTTTTTAGACTTTGGTGTCTGAAATACTTGTTTCATAAAATGTAAAGATTTTCTGGTAGTTTTCAACTACCAGATTTTAAACACATCAGTTATAAAGAAAGCTTAAAAAAAGAAGTATTTGATGATAAGTATTTTTTTAATCCAAAGAAAGTAGAGTAATGGAAGGGGCCATTGGACAGTGATTTCAAAGAGGTTAACTTTCAAGCTTTTTTATAAGAAGAAAAAGTTTAACCACTTCATGGTCAGAAGCATAACAAAAGGTAGAACCCAGATTTTCTAAGTAAAAGCGAGGACTTTGTTTTATTTAGCTACTTTCCTTATAAGCCAAGTCAAGTCCATGAGGTATAATACAGATCCATGTTGATCTCTAACACAGTGCCGCTTGGTTTTGAGGAGGTTACAGATGCTGCTGAGAATGCTAGTGGACTTAATTCCATACTTCCTGTAGACCACTTTACATATGTCATTTCTAACCTGCACAATATTCCTGAAGAGTGCTATTTTCCACTAATACAAATGGTAAAGATCAAACTTAGAATGTATTAAAATAACTTGCTCGTGCTAACTAGAATTGAAGCCCTGATTTCAGCCTCATATTCTTTACACTTCGCCAGCATTTCTCACTATCATTACAGTCCTCAGAAATGTTTCTCAAGTAAATTGTTATTAATAACTGTACTAATGTTTGCAGATTATAAAACTGGAGCAGATTCAAGTTATTCTTATACTCTACCTCCCTCACTCACTTCTTGAATGGGAGAGAGAAAGATAAAATTATAGCCAGGAATTTCACATCCCCATAACCTATCTTGTAGCCCATAGTGGTTTACCGGTGTGCTGTTAAATAGTTGTGACTTATGGATACTTTGGGACTCTGCTTTTCTATAACACTGTTTTGGGATTTGTCAAAATCTAGATATTTCCTGTGAGTGTCACACCCTTGTCAAAAAGAAAAAGGTAACCCAAAAAAAGAAAAATAAAAGCTAAAATTGGAACATGTCCTAGTGAGAAGAGGAATGAGGAAGAAAAACAACTGGATTTCTTTTTTCCACTATCCCTTTAAATAATATATATGAGAGAGTCTAAAATTTTTAGTTTATCAGGAGCTATGGGTTGTGATAAACTAATCAAAAAGATATTAGGAAAAATTTATTGTACAGAATCCATTTTATATTTTCTAATCTTTCTTTTTTTGCGGGGGGCGTTCTTAGTATTAGTTCAGAAGCAGGCTTAGAAATTGATAGCCAGCAGGAAGAAGAGCCTGTGCAGGCATCGGATGAGTCAGACCTCCCTTCTACCAGCCAGGATCCTCCTTCCAGCTCTTCCGTAGGTAAGTCACTGCTCTTGTCTACAATATAGCTTTTATACATCAAACTTATTTGCAAAGACTCTTGTATTAGTGTCAGTAAAAATCAATCAGTAATCCATTTTTCATGAATTTGAAAGTGTTATTATTTAATGAGAAAATGTTATCATTAAAGGGAACTTGGTTTATATTTACATTATTATTATAACAGTCTAGTATTGATAATCAGAAACATGGACATTGTGGGTCCATCCTAAAAGAATGGTTCACTCAGGTTTCACCTTGACAAATGATTGTTGACATAATGTTCTATAGAACCCTTGGGTCTGCAATGTGCTCCAGGGGCATAAGGGACGGGGGAGGAAGCTCAGGACAAGTACCTCAGGCCTCCTGCCACTGAACCAGAGCAACTTCCTTTTTGTTTGTTCTGCATGAGATTTAATACGGATGATTGAAGGGTTGGGACTTCCAAAATGTTTAAAGTTCAATGAGGTAAATAATTTTAGTTTGGCTTGTTAAATTTCTGAAGTTAACTTTGAAAAAGGATATTATGCATCTTTCTGATGTTATTTCTGTAAAAATTTTTAAAAATGACTTACATTTATTGTGCGCTGACTGTTTCAGGCAGTATTCTAAGTCTTTTACATGTATGTTTTCATTTGGTTCTCACAAGAATCCAATGTAATAGGTTCCCATCACCATTTTATAAATGTGGAGAAGTTTGACTCTGAAGACTTTACTCTTAAATAATGCTAGTTTATTTTTCACAAAATTTTAGGTAGAGAGTCACCTATATTATTAAAAAAAATATAGTACTCTCATCTATCCTGATTATTTTAATTATTAATTTTTTAAAGCAGGAATTCTGAAAGTACCATGGAACCATCAGATTTTATGGCAAGCCTCTGAATGTTTTATGCTATTATAAAATAAGGATATTCATAATTAATCTTGGATTCAGAATATATCTTGGATTCAGAATGTAAATTATACAAATCATTGTTTCATACACAGAAGACTCAAAATCACAGTCATCATAATTAATAAAATTACTGAGGTTCTGTACCCCCCAGATTATATTCTGGTGTTATATGAGAATTGCCTTCTTAGCAGTAGAATTGACATTAGTTATATTTTACTAGAGCTTGCATTCTCTGAGAAAATACTTGTTCACTATGAAATTAGGATGTCTTTAAATTTCTTTGATAATATAAAGCACTATACCCTCCCCATCTGAGCAATTATTTCTTTGGTCAGCAAGTATTTGAGTGTCTACTGTGTTCTAGGCAATTTCACAGAAAGTGTCAGACAGATTTAAGTAAATATCTGAACAAGAGGAAAGTAATCAAAGCTGTGTAGTTGTTTGAAGCGGAGGGTTCTGAGACCAAAGTAAATCAATCACAGATACAAAATGCATAAGGTACCGCATTGTGTCCGATGTTTCAAAGTTAGCAAGGAGGCCAGAGGAAGGATAGAGACTAGCAGGAGACGTGGTGGGGTGGGGATAGACCCAGTAGATCTTTATAATTGCCTTGGGTTTCATGGATGTAGAAAACTACTGAGACTTCACATAGAGTAATGGCATGATCTGACCATTAGTTCAGCTGTGGTGTGTGATAAGCGACTAAAAATGAGTAATGGACAGAAACAAGGAACAGTTTTTGTAGACTATTGCAATAATACAGGACAAAGATACTGACAGATTAGGCAGATGATAAAGATAAGTTTGTCAGTAGTCCCATTTTGGATATATTTTTAAATTTGAGCTGTCAGGATTATTTGCTAATAATTGGATTTAAGGTGTCTGGAAAAGAGTAGCTTTGAAGTGTAACTTATGGGCTCTCTGCTGCAGGACCTGACATTCTGTTTTACATTGTGTCCCCTGCATCAAGTCTGATAGATGAGTGTGAATGAAAAAAGTCAAATCTTTTATTTATTTTATATATATGTATGTAATGTTATATATATATATATAAATTATATATATAATTTAATTTGGGGAGATTTGTTTGTTACAACTTGAATATTGAAAGCAAGTGGATGTATTTTGCCATGTCATGTATTCATTTAGTAATTTTTTTGCCATTATAACTCCTTTCATGTTTTTTTAACTTGCTTTTCTTCTATTCTGATGTTTTTGTTAGATACTAGCAGTAGTCAGCCAAAGCCTTTCAGACGAGTGCGACTTCAGACAACACTGAGACAAGGTGTCCGTGGTCGTCAGTTTAACAGACAGAGAGGTAAATTTAGACGGATTTATGTACCATAGGTATAAAGTGAATATATGTTTATGCTTCATTGCTTTCTCAAATCTGCAGTCAAATTTGGAAAAATTTAGTCTTACAGTGTTTATTTGTAACATCGCTACCTATTGCTGTTATATTGTAAAATGTTTCTTTATGTTGTGCAACAGCATAAACCTTTATGACTTTGCTGTGGCTCGTTAAAAAATCATAAAATTTTAATATCTCCATGTTTTCTGATTGTCAGATTGAAATCATATCATAAAAATATTAATCCAAGTGTTGTAATGATTTCCACGGAGCATGGGGAACTGTTTCCTGTCTGTAGTACTTTGATACTTTATTGAAAGTAACTGTCTTCTAAAGGATTCCTCTTTTTTTATTACTTTTTTTCTTACTTTGTTTTCTTTTATAGGTGTAAGCCATGCAATGGGAGGAAGAGGAGGAATAAATAGAGGAAATATTAATTAAGTGGTCTGTAAACTATAATACTTGTGAATAAGATTGTCAGATCGTTTTAGTGTAATGATTGTCGAGTTGGAAAACATTTTTGTATTTAAATTGTTATGCTCATCTCAACACTCTTTATTAATAAAATGTATTTCAATGTCAAAATCTACCATCTTTTCTTCATTTTAGTTAGATGACTCTTCTTTTGCGCATGAGTCTAAGGACATTTGTACCAGACTTTGGAGAGTGTCTGTCCAGGACGAGTAGTGACTGCTCTTGCTGTCCTACGGGGCACATCGACGTTATAGTATTGATCTAAATGAAAGACAAACCATTTTTTTTTTTTTTAATTAAAAAGAATACACATGAACTAAATTATGTTGATGACCCAAAGTGTTTAGCATTTTAATATCAGAAATGTTTTGATTAACTTAGTGTTCAATTCTCCTTCGTGAAATAAGCAATTAACTGAATTATTCTGTACTTGAGTTTTATACTTTTTAAAAAATAACATTCCGATGTCATTCACATTATGGGATTACTTAGAAATGTCCTGATTTTATGAGTCATGTAATGATACAAATGGCATCTGTTAAATGCCACAAATGATAGAAGTAAAATACTATTTTTAGCATCAGTTTTACCCAAATAATTGGATATGTTATCATAACTTCATGAAGGATAGAGTAGACCTGATTGCAGTTTCATCCCAGTTTAACTGAAATTAAAGCAAAAAACTGTCCCTTAACAGCAGTTAGAATAAGAATTATAGTTGAAGTCAATCTTCCGTCACCATTGCATTAGGTGTTTTTGCTTTAATTATATTCATATTTTGAGCGTGGGCAGCTACTAAGAATTTACTTGATGACTCACCTTTAGAAAAGGCGTAGTAGTCATATCCATCAGGTCGTCTAATGTTGGGCAGTGTTAGGGCTGAAGTAACCACACTTGGAAATCCTCTCCACATTGTACTCACTTTAACTTCATTATGGAGGGCACCTGCAGATGACAGATTCGTATAAAGTGCTCTTGGTAACAGGTATTTGATGAATCATGCTTATTGTGGTTGACTTGAATAAGCTGCTGTCCTTCCCACAAAGAAAAAACTGATCTTTGATGAGTGGTTCACTAAGGCAAACTAATGTATTTTTCATCAATAAGCTTAAATTATCAGGACTACTTGGTCAGTGCTCATCTTTAATAAGGTTTACTTTATACAAAACTAGTTGTCTACTTCATGTTTGGAAATTTTTAACACAGTTAAGAGGTTACCTTTGTCTTGATAAGCAACTCTGACAGGTGAATAGTGAATTCTGATGGTGTGTGTTTGAGAAGGTCCAATAGCCCGCTCAAAGCGACGCCTCCTAATCTGTGCAGCTTCTCCGTATACTGAATAATTTACAGCAGGCCTTCTTCCAGTACACTTTCTGACAGGTTCCTGTTTATAAACATACTGCTGAACGTTGCCACCTGTTATATATTAGAAAACCATGTAGAAAATGGAAATCATTGATAATCCACCCACAAAATATGGAAAAGAACTTTCAGAGTGTGAAGGAAATCAACTTGTTTTTCATCAAAATACATGTAGATGTTAATAATGGCAAAACAGTTAACTAAATCATCAAATATATGTTGATTGAATAAATTCAACAAAGTGCATAGTTTTTTAACTAAAAGTAAATGATATTACTGTATCTCAGTGATCTGAAAACTGAGATGAACTACTATTTGTACGTCAAGAGATCTAAATACTTATTACTGCCCTTGATTTTTAGTTTTCCACTGAAAATATTTTATTCCAGCAATTAAAGATATCTTTTGATGGTAAAACCAGTGATAAATGAAAATACTGAATAAAAACCAATTCTTTAAATGTTTTGTAATTTTGTCCATTATGTAATACGTACCTCTCTTGAAAAAATACACAGATTCAGGCCTATCCTTATATTTAGCTACTGAAAGAGCTGCCACTATTTTCCCAGTTAGTCCTCCAAATCCTTTTACAATTTGTTTAGGATATCCTGGATCTTTCATATCATTGGTGAAACGCCAGTACTGAGAATCCTGATAATTTAAAAGAACAAATTATGTTTAACAGATTTAGAAAATAAAATTAGGGACTCATTCTTAGATATAAGTTATAAGCAGAAAGTGTTTTCTTAGTTGAATGTTTGAATAAGTAGACCATTAATGGTATCAAGTTATTTTGATGACAGAATTTTTCATTAAGATATAGGGACCATTCTGAATTGGCACTTAGGTGATTTACATTGTAATAAACTGCAGTTACTATTTACTGATTCTCTCATAGCAGTATGGTTTTGTTACCTTAAAGAAGAAAGTTTTTCCTTCACAGTTGCATCTAGTAAAAACAGTATCGATGGGTGAAGGAATACCCCAAACTTCAGTAATTCTGCGAGGTAGAGAAGGTGGACTGTATGGATTTAGCATCCAGAAATAATGACCTAAAATTTAAAGAGACATATCTACCTATGAGCCAAATAATAAACCCTGTTTCCAAAGTAATTGAAATTTAACAACTCTAATGATAATCATAAAGAAAAACAGATTGACTATTATCAAGGTCTAACTAGAAGTATAGTTAAGATACAGACAGATTTTTTTTAATACTTCTGAGTAAAAACATTCTCAAGTCTGAGATTTATCATAAACTGATATATTCCAGTTTTTAAATTTTTATAGAAAGAGCCTTTTGATTTTGTGACTTAGAGAAAGTCACCTTTCTGATTTCAGAGTCTTTATCTTTTAGAATTAAGGAGTTAACAACCTAATGACTTCTGAAATCTCTTTAGCTTCTTCTCTGTGGTCGTAGAAAACCCAGTAGTATCAACTCAGAGTCTGTGATTTGCATGTGTCTAATGCTGGTGCTCCAGGATATGGGTTGTTACCCTCAGATTCTCATCATATGAGGTAGGGTCATCAGTCAGCTTCCCCTCTAGGAAGTTCAACCTCACTAGCACTCTCTAATGACCAGCTGTCTTAAATGTCACAGCTTTATATAATAGGAAGAAACAGAATTATGTAGATAGCTCACCTCGAAATGCAACTAATGTCCCATTGCGCAAAGTAGTTAGTCCATCTACTGGTTTGCCATTGCATAAATTGGTCTCATCTAAAATAAATAAATAGAAAAGTAATGTAGAATAGAATGAAGAAACTATGTTCTTTTCAAATCTTCTCACATGATTATTTCCTGCTTATGCTTTTAAGCTCCTAAAATGCACAGATTGAGGTATTTACATTCCAAAAGTGAAAAAAAAGTGATACATTTTGTAATTCCATCTTACGTAAAGATGAGACTATTAAAAAATATTATATAAAAAGAAATCATTACAAGTCAGAACTGGCCAGGTTTTTGTTTTTGTTTTTGTTTTTAAACCCAGGGGTGCTCTACTACTGAGCTACAGCCCCAGTCCTTTTTTTCTTTTATTTTGAACAGGGTTTTGCAAAGTTGCTGAGGCTGGCCTCCAGCTTGCAACCTTACCAGCCTCCCAAGTCACTGGTATAACAAGCATGCGTCGCTGTGCTGGCCTGGGCCAGGCTATATTGATCTTCGTGTAAATTAGGCATTTATTGGATGTTTAAATTGATGTTTTTAGTCATTGCTTTGTGGATTGGTTTGGAAAAGGAAGTTGTACTATGAAGTTTTGCTTTGTTGTACTTTCTCTTAAGGATCGACTCTAAATTTCTTCCACATTCTATTTACCATCTCTTCTGACAAACATGTGCTGAATTCCTAACCCTGGGTTATTTTTTTGATTTTCTAAAGACTAAACGAATTGACTCCACTTAACCCATAGGGAAGCTGTAAAAAAATTGTTGTACTATACAGTATATGTCTCAGTAGAGTGATACTAAATCGAGGATTCTGGATCACATAGAAATTAACATTCCAGTTTTAAAATGAAAGTAGCTGATTCTCTTACCTGAAAGCAGGGAGTGGATGCTCATGCCTTGACTGGGGCCTCTCCCGAAGTGATCAGTGCCTGCGATCACTATAGGAGTTAGCACAGGAGGCCTGGGAATCACGTGAGGCTTTTCTTCCCTGTCGCCTTCTGCGTCTTCATTCTCTGGATATACTTCCACTGTTTCTGAGTCTGGAGTTTGTATAGGGCTGGTGGTGGTTTGGAGCATGGCTTCTGCTGAAGAGGTAGGCTTCAGTGTAGGTGTTGGTGTAGTCTTTGGTTTTTTCACTTTTGGTGTGCTTGGCTTTTTGGTAGAAGTGGGCTTTTGGGGGGCTTTGGTTGGCTTTTTGGTAGAAGTGGGCTTTCTGGGTGCTTTAGTTGGCTTCTGGGGTTTTGGAGTTGTTGCTTTAGAATCAGGAGCGGGATCTTCTGGTCCGGCGGTTTCTTCGGACTTGTTCACACTCTCTTCAGGTGTCTTTTTTGTGGTGGTAGTTACTTTGGGTGCAAGCGTTGTTTTAAGAGTAGTAGTTTGGGATTCGTTGGGTTTTTCTTCTGCTGTGGTTGTTGTCTCTTTTGTTGTAATCTTAGGTGCAGCAGTTGTCAGTTCAGGTGTTGTCACTTCAGGGACCTTAGTTGTCGGTACAATGGGTTCCTTAGGGTTGTTGTCAGGATCCTTTGGTGTGCGTCCTGCTGAAAACTCAGGAGTTGCTTCAGCAGGGCTCTTGGGAGTAGTGGGAGGCTCGATGGTGGTAATTGAAGCTGGTGCCTTAGGAGTAGTAGGAGCAGGCTTCTTGGGGATGGTGGGTGCTGGTTCCTTGGGAGGGGTGGGTGCTATTTCCTTAGCAGGGGTGGGAGCAGGCTCCTTGGCAGGGGTGGGAGCAGGCTCCTTGGCAGGGGTGGGAGCAGGCTCCTTGG
>PVKS010025730.1:0-29483 GCA_004027875.1 Aplodontia rufa | reverse complement strand
GGTTATGGTGCTTGCCTGGCATGCACAAGTACACAGGTTCAAACCCCAGCACCCATGTATACAACTAAGTGTCAGAGCAATGAAAGCCATGTGAAAAATTAAATTAAAAAAAAATTGATTCTCTCTCTCTCTCTCTTTATTTTTTTTTTTTAAGAGAGAGGGACAGTGAGAGAGACAGAGAAAGAGAGAAACAACTTTATTTAGTTTTTCACATGGCCTTAGTTGCTCCAACACTCAGTTGTGTACGTGGTGCTGGGGTTTGAACCTGGGTCCTCATGCTTGCCAGGCAAGCGCCTAAACCACTGAGCCACCGCTCCAGCCCTCTCTCTCTCTCTTTAAAGAGAGAAGGACAGTGTGTGTGTGAGAGAGAGAGAGAGAGAGAGAATCAATTTTATTTAGCTTTTCATCTGGTTTTCATTGTTCCAACAGTGGTGCTAGAGTTTGAACCTGGGTCCTCACACATGCCAGGCAAGCGCTGTAATGGCTGAGCCACTCACTGCTATAGCCCAGGACAAAGAATTTCAAATTGAAACCATCTCACAAAATGTGGGCCTTTGTCTTCAATAGACATAAGCTAGATAGAACTTCCCTTCCCTTTCAATGTTCTACCTCACTGCCCACCTGCCTTTGGGGGGAAAAATCCACATTGCTTTCTCGTACCTGAGCCCCAAACACCTTCGCCAGGGAGGCAAGGGTATCGGGGCTATCTATATTTGATAGACTCCACAGTTGTAAGGTGACGCCAAGTCAAAACTTGCAATGCAAGTCTTCTAATTCCCCTGACTACTCCTACATGATCGAGTAGAGTGGGGTCGCTTAACCTTGGCCCTGTTGACATTTGGGATTCTGTGCACATAGGATATTTAGTGGCCTCCCCTGTCCCTATGCATCTGATGTCAATGGTATTACACCCCGCCCCACCACTACTAAGTATGACAACCTTTGGTTCTGGACATTGCCAAATGTCTCTGGGGAGCAAAAATTGCCCACAGCTGAGAACCACTGAAGTAAGGTAGGGTGTGAGAGAGAACTTCAATGTTAGATCAAGCTGTTTCTCTGTTCCCATCCTTGGGAAGCTAATAATGTGAAAGGAGAGAGGAAAGATCGGTTTATATAAAAAAGCCCTGGGTGCTACCATGCTATACAGACTCCTAGCAGCATTTATCTTGATTTTTTATTGTTTTATGTGATTGGTACTAGAGATTGAACCCTGGAGCACCTTACCATTGAGCACTGAGCTACATCCCCAACTTTTCCTTTTTGAGATGCTACTGTTGGTGAGGCTGGCCTCAACTTGCACTCGACCTGCAATCCTCCTTTCTCAGCCACCTGAATTGCTGGGATTACAGGCATTCACCACCCAGGCTTTGTGTGGATTAAACATCTCTCCCTACCCAGATTCAGAATCTTGGACAGGATGTTCATTATCTTGTTCTGTTTTGTGCCTCTGCTGTCTGGATTAAGGGAATGCTCAATAAACATTTGTGCTATTAAATCCACCACCATTTTATTAATTTAAGCAAAGGTTTCAGGATAGCTTTGTTAATAGACTGAATTCAGCCTGACTCTTTTCATGATCTAGGCTTCACGGGGTCCCATTAAAAGGATTAGCCCCTAATCAGACTCACTCCATTCTCACGTTGATTCAGTCACACAACATTTAAAACACTTCAGGTGTCCAGGGAACTTCACTATGAGCAGAAGATGGGAGAGCAGGAAACCATCTCTCTCAGTTCCTGCCTCTGAGAACTGCAGAGTGTGTTGGAGAGAAGCCCGCTCTCCTACAGGGTAGGAAATACCTAGACAACACCCAATAGTTCCAAGGAGGGCAGGTGCCTAGGAAAGAATTCTGACGGCCTGCAGGAGTGGAGACTTCCTGAAGGAGGTGGAATTCCAAGCAGGATCTATAAGATGTGTATGGGCAGGATATTCCAAGATGAGATAACAGGGAGCAGAAGCACAGAGAGAAAAGCTCGTGATGTATTTCTGAGCTAGCATGATCACATTTGGTTGGCACAGGTGGGTGGGGGCCAGACTATGGAGAGTTGTAAAGGCAAGATGAGGGGAACTGGTGCGTCCTTTGCTAATAATCCTAGATCCTTGGAAATGCTAGGGGTGCTGTTTTATTGAACATCTATTATGTGTTAAATAATCTGTATGAAGAATCTTCTTGAATGTTCACCATAACCCAAGAGGCCCCTCACTGATAAGATGGGCTGATAGGAGTCGAGGCTTTTGTGAAATCAGCCTCCCAATTGTTGATGTGCCTGTGGTCTTATCTTTGAGTTGGCAAAGTGCCGTGCCTGTCCCTGTCCTATTGCTCCTCTCACCCCAGGGTTTCAGCAGTAATCCTAGGTCTCCTGAAATTGTGCCTTGGGTGCCATCTGCCTTGTTTTAACAGATGAGGAAACCAGGGAGAGCATGGGTCTTGGCAAAAGTCACAAAGTCAGAGATGCCAGGCCACCTCTATCCCTTTTACATCAGGAGGAGGTTCAGTTCCTTAGGGAGCATCTGTATTACAGACCTCAGACCCAGGGGCAAACATCAGGAACCGAGCTATGGGCACATTTGCCAGCCAGGGCCAACCCGGCCACCTTATAAGATGTGAAAGGTGGAGCAGCTCTCCTCCCTGCCCTCCTCCAACACACCCATCCCACCAGTGACCAAATCAGAGCAGAATCTCCTTGTGGCCTTCAGAATGCATGCAATGGTGTCCAGCTGGAAGGGTCCCGGGAGGGAGAGGGGACAGAACCAGCAGCCACCAGCCTGATGGGGCATTGTTTCCCTGACTGCCGTCCTTTGAGAACCACCTAATTTTAGTCATAATTATACAACTGCTCATCTAGTATTATACTGCAGTTTATTTTTAAAGGAAATCTTGTACCATTACTGTTGGAGACACACTGAATCATTTGCCATAAACAGGAGGTAACCATGGAGATAAATACAGAGAAAACAGAGCAAAGCCATGGCTTTTGTAGCTAGGTACTAAGATCTTCTGAGGCTCCTTCCCCTGTCCTTTCCCTGACTCCTCTGTCCTCAATGTTAAAACAAAACCAAACCAAACAAAACAAAACCCAGCAGGGTTGGGGATTTAGCTCAGTGGCGCAAGGCCCCAAGTTTGGTCCTCAGCCCTGAAAAAAAAAAAAAAAACAGCTAGGGGAGGGGGACTGGAGCAGCATGGGAGACTCCACTGATGACACCTTAGCACCGAGCTGACTCTCCTTGAGGTAATCAGGAAGAAGGACAGAGAATCAAAAGAGGAGTCACCTTGTTATGTGATTCAATGTTAATTTATAAAATCATCCCACTCTGGGAAGCTGGACCAGTGGAATCCGACTTGAAGTCAACAGACATGATTTAAATTCCAGCTTCATTACAACCTTGCTCTATGACTTTGGCCAAGACCCAAGCTGCCTCTGTTTTTCTAGTCTATTAAAATAAGGCAAAGTTGGGGCTGGAGTGGTGGCTCAGCAATCATGCTTGCCTGGCATGCTTGAGGATCCAGGTTGGAACCTCAGCACCACATAGGCAATTAAGTAGAGAAAAAAACAGAAACCAGATGAAAAACTAAAGTTGATTCCCACCCCCCTTAAAAATAAATGAATAAATACATTGGCTTCCAATGTCACCAGATTACTGATGCCCCAGGTGTTTTACCCTTAAGTTGGCAAAATGTCCCACCTGTCCCTGTCCTGTCCTTGCCCCTGTCACCCCAGGATTTGAGCAGTGATGCAGAGACTCCTCATGCATGCCAGGCAAGCACTCTAGCACTGAACCACCTCTCCAGCCGAGGAAGTCAACTTAGAAAAGACTAGAATTTAGGCACCCAGAACCTAGATATTGCAGTTCACAATGAATGCCTCATACTCAGAGACTTGGTCTCCTGCAGATAAGAGTGGGCTCCCAAGGGGCTGGAGCTGTGGCTCAGTGGTTACGGTGCTTACCTGACATGTGCCAGGACGCGAGTTCAAACCCCAGCACCACGTATACAACTAAGTGTCGGTGCAATGAGAGCCACATGAAAAACTAAATAAAATTGATTCTCTCTTTCTCTCTCTTTCTCTCACTGTCCCTCCTCTCTCTTAAAAAATAAAAATAAAAAAAATAATAAAATAAAAGACTGGGCTTCCAGACACAGTGGAAAGAACCTGGGCTAAACTAGGTGTATTTGGAGTGGAGAGTCTACCTTGCAGAGAAGTGGGAGATCAGAGTTTTGATGCTCTCTGATGTGGGAAATCATGCATAGTACCATGGACTAGGCTATGGGTTAACTCAGGGCTGTCGTAAGTCACTGAGGGTCTGAATGGGGCATTTTCAGGGACTTTGGGCCTACCTTGTAAGAGGACAAAGGAGGCAGGGTGACTTTCTTAGTTGCATACTGAAAATTCTACAATTCCATAAGATTTTCGCATATGGTATCAAAGCATAATCAACTCTCCAAGAGCCAGTGCATAGCATGACTAATAACACTGGAATTCATGGTGTCTTGAATTAAAGATATCAGGGCAGGCTGAATAGCATTGTTCTTAGATTCAAGTCCTGGGTCTGCTGCCAGGACAAGCCACTTAATCTATCTGAGCTTCAGTTTTCCCACCTACAAAAATAGTATTAACAATGCGTAACATTTATATCATGTGTATTGAGGAATATGTAACAATAAATCCCCCTATTATGTATAATTATAATGTACCATTAAAAAATGTCTAGCATAAGTCAATGAGATAATATGTGAAATTCTTAGCTCCTCACAGAGTTCAATATAACACATGGTGCACAGTAAATGTCCTAGCAAGTGAAGCCACTACCAGTCATCTGGTCAACTCAGGTGAAAACTTGGGTACAGACTAGGGAGGGTCTTCCCTGAGTCCACAAAATTACCTTCTGGGCAAGTTGGAGCTATTAACCATGAGACTTCTTTCTAGACCAATGCCCTTTTTCCAGCTTCATCTACCCTGTGGACAAAATTGCTCATTCAACTTTCATTCATTGGAGATTGCTCCAAGAAAAGATTTTATTAGCAGATAAGCATATTTGCAAATTCCTTTTTGCCTACCATTGTTTACCCAGGTTCCTAAAATCCTGGCCAATGGTTCAGTCCCAGGATAGTAAATTGGGAAATTCTTTGAGAACAAAGCAAGAGTCTTAATCGCACACTGGATCGATATCAGCTAGGGTATGGGACTTGCTGGGCTCTTTGCTTTATTCTGAGATTATCTGGGGATTTTCCATCCTGTAGTTGGTTTGACCCTTAGTGATCTCTACCCCTCAGCAACTTGGTCTTGCCTGTTGGCCCCAATCTAATTGAAAAGATAAAAAGGTCAGTAAATTCCCTTCTGCCACAAAGCTTGAGAATTAGGTGCAGGGCCTGGAGTGTGCATTGTATGTATGTGACTCAGCTGACCCGAGCTGATACCTACTGTACTGCACCTAGTGGAGGTTACTATGTTTTGGTGACTTTGAGGCTGAGTGTCACGTAGGAGCTTTGAGAACTGAGGCTCCCAGCAGAGTCCTCACCTGACTCCTCATTTAGAAAAGAAGAGGGGCAATGTGGCCAAGGGCCCTGTTCTGTGTGCTTTTTCAAGTGCCACACCATTTAAACCCCTGACAAATCGATGAAGTAGAAACTAATATTATTCCCATTTTTTCCCTTGAGTGATGCAAGGCATACATACATAAAGTTACTTGGTAGTAATTTGCCACATTACTAGTAAGTGGCAGCGTCTCACTGTGAACCCGACATGTATGACTTCATTCATTCATCCATCCATTCGTCACTCCTTTACTAAGTGTGTCCTGAAGGGCTCCTGTCCACCAGGCACTGCAATAGGCACTTCAGATACATCAGTGAATACAAACAACTGGCCCTGCTCTCACATGCTTAAGTTCTAGCAAGAGGAGACAGATAATATAGAAGCACTTCAAATAAATAAATCATTTAATTTGTTAGAATACCATAAAAAAGGAAAGATTAAGCAAGCTAATGGGGATCAGGAGTACCAGAAAGTTGGGGCAAGTGTTATAGTTTTAAATAGGCTGATCATGGTAGGCTTCACAGAGAAAGCAAAAGTTGAGCCAAGATTTGGAAGCAACTGAAGAAGTGAATCCAGGAGTTACCTGGATATTTGGGGAAGGAGGATCACAGGCTCAGGGAACACAGAAGAAAGCATTTCAGATTGTGAGAACTTTCAAGGGACGCAAAGGGAACAAACCGGAGAGGACAGCCTCCCCCAGCAACACATGTAACATTTACATGTTCCTTACGTATGTGTGCAGCTGCTGAATTTGGCAGGTTGGATCCACAGACAGCACAGACATTCCCTTCATACAAGATGGTGTTTATTTACACAAGCTACTATTTATTTTAATAATAAGATGGAAGCAAGAGCAAAGTCAAAAGTGATAGGCAAGAGAGAAAGAGAAAATACATCACCAGATTGGGGAAACAAAGGCTGTTCCGGGACAGCCTTTCAGAGTTCCAACTGGGAAGTCCCTAGTGGGGTGCCCTTTTCATGGGGGAGATTCCAAAGTCTTATTCTCAGTGGGGTTCCTTAAATACAAGTTACAACAAGAAAGCTCTTTTCTAGCAACATGTGTGACCCAGTGATCCCTCAAGGACTTCCAGATCCCCAAAGGGAGGGAGTGATGGCCTTGAGATAATTGAAGGACTGAGTCCTCATGAGTTAGCTCACCCCATCCATCAAGGATGTGGGGGGCTGGAGCAGTGGCTCAGCAGTTTCCACGCTTGCCTGGCAAGCATGAGGACCTGGGTTCAAACCCCAGCACCACGTACACAACTAAGTGTTGGAGCAACTAAGGCCATGTGAAAAACTAAATAAAGTTATTTCTCTCTTTCTCTGTCTCTCTCACTGTCCCTCTCTCTTTAAAAAAAAAAAAAAAGGATGTGGGAAGGTCATGGAAGACACACGGACAGGCAAGATCTTTAATATTTCCCTTAGACCTTTAACCCATCCACGTGAAACGCCTCTCAGATGTCATGGAGGTCAAGACCTGGAGGATGAGGGGCCTGAGAATGGGGGGCAGAATGTTTCAGAAACATGTTGTATTTTTCAGATCCCTCAATAACCCTTGGGGAGAAGGACGGTGGTTGCCTTTCCAGCTGCAAAATCTGAGAGGCCAAGGGGCAACACAGGAGGGGTGCCTAATATAGAAACCCTGAGGGCCAAGGTCCAGGGAAAGAAATATGAGGCCAGAGTCCCTTCAGGAAAAATTAAAACAAATGAACAGAAATCTAGTGTTGGAGTTGGAAGCTGAGAACCACCAAATCACTTGGACTTCAAGTTCAATACCCTGAGCTGTTGGATAACCTCATCTCTTCCTCTTCTCCCTCCATATTCTCCTCCTATTTCTCCTAATTTTCTCACTTTCTTCCACTTTACTGAAACTTAGCCTCATGAACCAACACATATTGGTCCTGCAAAGAAAGGTTTAGAGAAACTAGCTACCTCAGTCCCTCTGTGGAGGCCTTTTGGAGACCTACGAGCATCTAACATTCAAGGGAGAGGTGTTTCCAGCTAATATTTTCTAGAACTTATCCAGCTACCTTTGGGAACCGAGGTTCAGCTTTGCATAGGGACAGCTGAAGCAATGCTAAGTCTCTCCTTGGAGTTCCAGTATACTCCTCTCCACGAAACCAAAGTCCGAAGGCTTCCTTGGGGAGCAGCCTCTGAAATCCCCTAAAGAACTAGGTATGATGGAGCAAGTCTTTAATCGCAGGAGGATGGCAAGTTCAAAGTCAGCCTAAGCAACTTTTTTTAATGAATTCTTTTTTTTTTTTTTTAAGAGAGAGAGGGACAGTGACAGAGAGAAAGAGAAAGAGAGAATCAATTTTACTTAGTTTTTCATGTGGCTTTCATTGCTCTAACATTTTGTTGTGTACATGGTGCTGATGTTTAAACCTGCGTCCTTGTGCATGCCAAGCAAGCACCATAATCACTGAGCCAATGCTCCAGCCCCCAGCCTAAGCAATTTAATGAGACCCTGTCTCAATAAAATATAAAAAGGGCTTGGGATGTGGCTCAGTGATCAAGTGCCCCTGGGTTCAATCCCCGATTTAAAAAAAAAAAAAAAAGTGTGATAGAGGTACTCAGAGCCTCTGAGAGGACTTGTGGAGAAACTTCCAATCTAGGGAAGACAATGGATGCCCAATAACGAACTGGATAGGTACCCCTCTGGCCTCCACTTTTCTTTTTTTTTTTTTAATATTTAAAATTTATTTACTTTTAGAGAGAATCAGTTTTATTCATTTCTTAGTTATGTATGTGGTGCTGGGTTTCGAACCCAGCTCCAACCGCTAAGCTACCGCTCTAGCCCTGGCCTCCACTTTTCAAACTCTCCACTGCAGGGACCTTGGCATTATCTTCTTTTTCACTCTCTTCCTAAGTAAGCCTTGACTTTCAGGCAAAGACCAGGACAACTATGTGCATCACAGGCAGAAAAAGTGAGGGCTCCCTGTGGGAGTCATCATGTGGCAGCCACATCTGAAATGCCGCATGCCTACCCTCCTCACTGTTTCGGCAGCCTGTGACCCCTTGTCTCTTGCTCTTCCTTTGTTTCTCTGGTTCCTGGGGATTGAGTGTCTTTATTTTCCCAGTGAGGACACAGACTTCCAGAAAGGACAGGAATGATCCGGTGGCTAATCAGCGTTAGAAGTAACATTTCAATGCGTCCTCTGATCTTCAACCCAGCACTCCCTTTTTGGCTTCTGAGATGGCTCAACTGCCCACCCTCTCCCTGCCTGGGGCTGTGCTTTAGACTTTTTCATCGTAGGGCAGATTTCTTCATTGTATATCTGCATTGTGACTGATTTTTCATCCAAAACTGGCCCTGCCTTCCTTTGGAGCCATCTTAATGCTCATCCCCCACCCACCTGCAACACCCTCCAACACTGTCAGAGTACTTTTGCAAGCAAGGCAGATTTTTGGAAAGACTCAGAAGGACCAAAGATACAATTACCATAGACCACACAATGACATATTTTATTATTTATTTTAAAGGGAAAGAGGGGAGGGGAGAGAATCTGTTTTATTTAGTTTTTCATCTGGTTTTCATTGTTCTAACCCTCAGTTGTGTATGTGTGTGGGGAGCTGGATTGTCCCCTGGGAGCAGATCAGGAGATGAGTGCCCACGGCTGGAACCTGGGTCCCCCCTCGTCTGGGGACCCCTTCCCTCCCAGCCGGGGAAACGAGTCAACCACACGGGGCTGATGACAGCCCAGAATCCATTTATTATTAAGGCACACAGGTTTTTATATAGGGAGGAGGGGAGACAGCCAAGGAATCAATAATCCTTTTAAGGGAGTTGCCAGAGGTTATGCAGATTTTGAGTACAAACAACTAGGTAGGGAACAGCCTGTGGTTAGCACATTCCAACCCATCCTAACTCTTTGCATAACAATTAGGAAGACTTACAAAGCGGGACCTAGCAGTGCTTCCTGAAGGAACTTATGGAAATAGTAACAAGATCGCTCTAGGGCAGCTGTTGAAATGGGGGTGAAGGCTAGACCCCAACATATGTGGTGATGGGGTTCAAACCAGGGTCCTTGTGCATGCCAGGCAAACGCTGTAACCACTGAGCCACGGCTCTAGCTCCTCAATGACTTTATGAGAGAGAGAGAGAGAGAGAAAGAGAAACAATTTTTTTTAAATTTAGTTTTTCATGTGGCCTTCGTTGGTTGATCCAAGACTTCATTGTGTAAGTGGTGCTGGGGTTTGAACTCACGCATCTTGGGCAAGCACCGTAACCGCCAAGCCACTGCTCCAGCCTTCCACAATGACATTTTAAAATGCGCTTAACAGTGTTCCTCTCCTGGCCCTGTCCCCCAAACTTCACATCCCCAGGGCTCTTGGATGACCCTCTCTTTTGAAGAGTGGTTGTCTCTCACTCTCTGCTTCTTCAGTGCTCACCCTCTTTAACCTGCTCAGCTGTAAGGGATCCTCTTGACAGCAGCCCTTGGAAGGCAGGAGAGGTGGAGAGCAACAAAGAGTGCATGTCCTTGTCCCAGCGTCATCCTTGGCATCTGATGTCAAAACTCCAGCAACCAGTTGGTGAACTAGGGGAGTTATTCCCCAGAGCTGGATCTGGGTCTGGACTTGGGATAGAAGGTGGCAGTTCCCTGGGGCACACTCAAAGCACACTCAAAGCATTTTAAACGTCGGTCTCATTTTGCATCTAAATCCCTATCTAAGCATTTGTTGACATTCCTTTGGTAAATAGAAAAAAAATTTTTTTTGTATGGGCCTTGAACCCAGGTGCTTAACCACTGAGCAATAATCCCAGCCCTTTTATTTTTTATTTCAAGACAAGGTCTCGCTAAATTGTTTGGGGCCTCACTAAATTACTGAACTTGCAATGCTCCTGCCTCAGGCTCCCAAGCAGTTGGGATTACAGGTGTGCCCCACCAAGCCCGGCATGCAAACAGAAAAATCTTACGGCCCTCCCCGTAAGATTTGCCCCGTTACTGGACGTATGGGTTGGGGCGGAAGGATTTGGGGACTTGCCCCCGCCAACAATCCCTCTGAGTTCCGAGTTCTAGGCCTGGCTCTACCTCAGGCTCATTCTGGGACCTAAGCGTTCCCTTCCCTTCCTTTTTCTAATCTGCATAATGGAGGAATGGGAGTCAAAGATCTCAAGGTGCTGAGCAAGGTTGGAGGTGGAATGGAAGGAGACCCTTGTCCTTGCACGCTAGGCTCGGTGATGGGTTTCTTTCCGCACCCACCTCGGCACCCCATTTAGACGAAACTGGAGCCAAAAATTCTAGGATACCGGGGATGCCAGGCCGGGAAGGGCTGGGGGAAAATCCGCAAAACGCCCGAGGCTTCCCTCCACTTCTAGAGATGGTTTGTGCGCGCTTCCGCCGGCGGTGGCTGCAGCAGCAAACGCGTCCCGGGTGGTCCCCACGGCGGAGAACCGCAGAGCACGCGTCTGCTGGGCGGGGTACACGCACGGCAGCGCGCACGGCGGGATCTAGGGGACAGCTGCCGCAGTGCGCCGGGACTGGGACACAACGAAAGCGGGCGTTGTGCGCAGGGGCGGGCGAGCAGCGGGCTTGGCAAGCGCGCCCCCGCCTGGGGCTATAAAAGCCTCACCACCTGCTGTCACTAGCCAAGCAGTGCATCCACTTACTGGAAGAGCGACTTCACCGTCCCTAGTGGCTGCTTGTCTCAGTATGGACCCTGAGACCTGCTCCTGTCCTACTGGTGAGCCCCCGTCTCCCTCCTGCGCCCAGCGCACCCCTTTACTGGCAAAGGATTCCGCGCCCTACCCCTTCGCTCAAGGACACTTGAGGGAGGGACCCCTTATTTCCCGTTTTTAACCCCACAAAGGATGAGGATGCCAATGAAGCCAGGAGCACAGGGATTTGGAAGTCGGTCTCCTAGGTTTGAGGCAGCCAGGGTTTTACCGCTTTAACCCTTCTGTGGCGTCGCGCGTTCTAGGTGGTTCCTGCACCTGCACTGACTCCTGCAAGTGCGAGGGATGCAAATGCACCAACTGCAAGAAGAGTGAGTACCCCCCCCGTCTCCCCGCCCCCCACCCCCGTCAGCATCTGGCTGGATACAGAGGGCTCCCAAATCCACACCCTCCTGGGCAGATACTAAAACACAAACCCAGAGATTGATGCAGTAGGTTTGCAGTGAGATGTTTTTGTAAATTCCGGAAGATTCCAACGGGCAGGTGGGGATGGAGAACAGCTCCTCTGGTCCAGCCTCTCCATGGTGTCCCAATCTTCCAAACCTGCAGTGCCTGGGGAGGTGATGAGTGAGGCTGGGGGTTAGCTCTAGAGTCCCAGCCCTTGACCCCCTCAGGCCTGTGAATTCCCCAACAGTGTAATATGGTGGAGGGGAAAGGAGGTGGAAGGAAGGCTGCTGGCTTTCTTTGGGCGTAGGACCAGGCTCAGATTCCCCCATGCATTTCCTGGACTCTACATTTGCACCTTCTCAGCTCCTGCAAGGCCCCTGGCAAGGCCATTTACCCTGGCTTGCTTTCTCCTTAAGGCCTAGCATCCCGGAGCCTGGGCCTAAGCTCACCATCCCGGAGGCCTCCCTGACACCCACCAAAGGGGCTCAGAGCTCCTTGCTGGGTGATGCTCCTGTGGAAGCCCAGCATGCAGCTGGGGCACCAGAGATGCTGAGTCAGACCAGGACTGAGAGTAGGAAGGGGGCAGCAACCAGCACAGGCTAAGAGAAGATCACTCCCAGCCCCCCAGCACCACTTCCTCCCTCCCTTCCCCTTTGATGTGGACACATGGGGGACATCAGATGGGGCACCCCATTTTATCTGCAGGCTGCTGCTCCTGCTGCCCTGCGGAATGTGAGAAGTGCGCCAAGGACTGTGTGTGCAAGGGTGGCAAGGGGGCTGAGGCAGAGGCAGAGAAGTGCAGCTGCTGCCAGTGAGGACCTGTCGCTCCGTTTGGCCACGTAAATAGTGCTGGGCGCCCTGTGCCACCTCTGCCCACGGTGGAGTGTGGCTGTTGTCCCCTTCCCCTGCTCCCACTGGTGAGTGACAATAAATCTGATGAACAGCATGAATGAAGCCCTGGGCTCTTTTTAAGGTGGGGAAGGATTTATGGGACCGGGGCTGGGGGAGCCCCATTCAAGGCACCCACCAGTTAGCAGTGAAATCCTGAGACCTGGCTCTGTTTGTCTGGGGCAGGGATGGATCCCTGAGGACAGAGTGTATTCAATTCCACAAGCAGATAGCACTTAATCCTCCTGCTCAGCTCTGGGGAAAAAGGAGAGACCAGACCACTGAAGTTTGTCTCCCCAACCTCCCAGCCTCACTTGCTTCATACGTGATGGAACTGGAGGGCATTGAAGCCAGGCCCCAGATCCAAGGGCTTGTTTTGTTTTGGTACCAGGAATTGAATCCAGGGGTGCCTAACCATTGAGCCACATCCCCAGCCCTTTTTATTTTTTATTTTGGGACAGGGTCTCACCAAGTTGCTTTAGGAACTCACTAAGTTGCTGAGGCTGGCTTTGAACTTGCGATCTTCCTGCCTCAGCCTTCTGAGCCACTGGGACTATAGGCGTGTACCACTGTGCCCCGCTCTGAGGGCTTGTGATTTCTGTAATTCTCTGGTTGTTCCTATGAAAATGCCTATTTTCAGAGTCATTAGAGGAGAGTCCAGGAGGCCCAAGAGCTTGTCTTGGCAAACTGTCAGCTGTGTTACCGAGGCCACCTCCATGAATAGCTGGTCTCCCCTAAGCAGCTTCTTTTCAAATCTCACTTGGCAATTTGTTGCCTACTTGGTTCGAGGGCAAGTAGGGCCATAAGAGCTTTTATCCACAGTGGCTATGGCCTGATTCGTTTTTGTTTGTTTGTTTTTTAAGTGAGAGAGAGAGAGAGAAAGAAAGAATCAACTTTATTTAGTTTTTCATTTTGTTTTCATTGCTCTGACACTTAGTTGTATATGTGGTACTGGGGTTTGAGCCACGTCCTCGCACATGCCAGGCAAGTGCTGTAACTGCTGAGCCACCACTCTATCCTTATGGTCTGATTCTTGAGGAAAGAGAACTCTCAGACCTACCTGGGAAACAGGAGAGAAGAGAAACATTGAAATCTGGGAGACAAGTTTCCCTGTAAAAGGATAAAAGGCGTCAAACACATCAGTTTCCTCCAGGTTAGTTTCTCAGGATACTGCATTCCAAAGTTCACTGCCATGGTGACTATTATTACTTCTCAATCTAACAGGCTGAGTTTAGTAAAGGAGAGTGTAGGAAGAGCCAAGCCAGTCTGGAAAGGAACAAAAGGGGCTTGCTCTCAGTGGCCAGCACTACTTGTTCCAGAGCCCTAGGAAGTGGCACTGGCTCAGGAATAGATCAGTTGACAGAGAGGAGAGTCCAAAATCAGATGCTCTGAAAGTAAGAGATGATCAAATCAATGGCAAAGGATGCACTAGTCATCAAGGGTGCTGGGAATAATTGGCTACCCTTGGCATATCATATAGAAAATAAATTTCAATTCACTTAAATAGCTAGGAGCAAAATTCAAAGCTATACAGGAATTTGGAAGGGGAAGAAGGGAATTTTTTTCCTTTGGGGTAAAGCGGACCCTTTAAGACATATTTTTTTAAAACTTGGTAAGTTTGAGATTACCTTGTGCTTAGTCTTTTAAACTCCTTATCTTACTGAACTTAATAACTCTAGAAGAGCAGAAGTGCTGTTATACCGATTTTACAGATTAGGCAACAGGGTCTGGCGTAATTTGCATGAGGTCACATGGCCAGAATGCAGTAGAGACAGAATGTGAACATAAGCTGCCTAACTAAAGTCTAGGCCTTTAAACTTATAGTTTTCTGTCTTCTGGCTTGCCTATGGCACAAAAAGCATCAAAATTAAAACCACACTGGGTGCGGTGGTGCACACCTGTAATCCCAGCAGCTCTGGAGGCTGAGGCAGGAGGATCTCAAGTTCAAAGCCAGCCTCGGCAATTCATGAGGCCCTAAGCAATTTAATGAGACCCTGTCTCAAAATAAAAAATAAAACGGCAGGGAAAGTGGCTCAGTGGTTAAGTGCCCCTGATTTCAATCCTTTGTACCCAAAAAAAAAAAATAAATAAATTTAATTTAAAACCAAAGCCAGATCCTCTCACACCTATTAAGACGTATATAGTTGATGGGAATAGAAATTTGAGTAGCTACTGTGGAAAACAGACAGTTCATCAAAAGTTAAAAATAGAGCTGGAGCGGTGGCTCAGCGGATACTGCGCTTGCCTGGCATGCACAAGTACACAGGTTCAAACCCCAGCACCATGTACACAACAAAGTGTCGGAGCAACAGAGGCCACATGAAAAACTAAATAAAAATTGATTCTCGCTCTCTCTCTCTCTCCTCCCTCTTTATTAAAAAAAAAAAAGTTAAAAATAGAATTAGCATACGATCCAACAAGTCCACTTCTGGGGATGCCCAAAATAATTAAAATGGGGTCTTTTTTAAAAGAGAGAGAGAGAGGGAATCAATTTTATTTATTTTTTCATCTGACCTTTGTTTCGCTGACACTTAGTCGTGTATGTGTCGCTTAGGTTTGAACCCTGGTCCTCGCATATGCCAAGCAAGCACCCCAACTGCTGAGCCACTGCTCCAGCTCAAAATAGGGTCTTGAATAACGTTTTTTATGCTCTTATTCACATCAACATTATTCATAATGGCCAGGAAGTATTGAGGAAGTAACTCAAGTGTCTACAGAAGAATGACTAGATAAACAACATGTGGTATCTACATACAGTGGAATATTATTTGGCCTTTAAAAAGTACTGAAATTTGGACACATGCTACAACATGAGTGAACTTTGAGGACATTAAACTAGAGAAATAAGCCAGTTACCAAAGGGCAAATATTGTATGATTCCATTTGTATGAGGTACCTAGAGGAATCAAATTCTGTCTACATAGACACAGAAAGGAGAATGAAGTTTTCCAGAAGCTGGGGATATCGGGGAGTTTCAGTTTTGCAAGATGAAAAGAGTTCTGGAAATTGATTGTACAACACTCTCAATGTGCTTAACAATACTGAATTGTCTACTTAAAAATACTAAAAATGGGGGTTGGGGATTTAGCTCAGTGGCAGAGTGCTTGCCTAGCATGCACAAGGCCCTGAGTTCAGTCCTCAGCCCTGAAAAAAAAACTTCAGATGCGCTGGAGCCATGGCTCAGAGTTACGGCACTTGCCTGGCATACACTTGCACAGGCTGGGTTTCAAACCCCAGCACCACATAAACAGCAAAGTATCAGAGCAACAAAAGCCACATGAAAGACTAAATAAAATTGATTATCTCTTTCTCTCTCACTGTCCCTCTCTCTTAAAAAAAATTCTTGAGATGGCGTATTTTATGTTATATGTATTTTGCCACTATTAAAAAAAAAAGTCATAGGCACCATGGCACACGCCTGTAATCCCAGCGACTTGGGAGACAGAGGCAGAGAGGCACCCTCAGCAACTCAGTGAGATGCCCAACAACTTAGTGAGACTCTGACTCAAAATAAAAAATAAAAAGGACTGGGGATGAGGCTCAGTGGTTGAGCACCACGGGGTTCAATCCCTGGTACCAAAAAACAAAACAAAACAAAACATAACAAAAAATAATACCTGTTACAAAGGGGGAGGGAGAGAGAGAGAGAGACTGGGAGAGTAAGAAGTGTTGATGAGGATGTGGAGAAATTGAAACCTTTATGCATGGCTGGTAGAAATGATACAGCCTCTTTGGAAAACAATTTGGCAGTTTCTTCAAAAGTTAAACACAGAGTTACCATATAATCCAGCAATTCTGTTCCTAGATCTCTATCCAGGAGAAATGAAAATATCTGTCCACCCATTGACCATAAATAACCATTTATGAACATAGCTATCATTCAAAATATAAAAAAAATAAAAGCAGTTTAGTTGGGTGTGGTGGTACATTCCTGTAATCTCAGCTGCTCTGGAGGCTGAGGCAGGAGGATCTCAAGCTCATAGCCAGCCTCAGCAATTTAGGCCCTAAGCAACTTAGCAACACCTTGTCTCAAAATAAAAAATAAAAAGGGCTAGCGATGTAGCTCAATGTTTAAGTGCCTTTGGGTTCCATCCCTGGTACACACAAAAGAAAGAAAGAAAGGAAAAAAGGAAGGAAGGAAGGAAAGACAGCTCAAATGTCCACCAATTGGTAAATGGGTAAACAAAATGTGGTATATCCAAACACTGCTTAGCAAATAAAAACTAACAAATTACTGCTGGGTACGGTGGAACACACCTATTACCCAACAGCTTGGGAGGCTGAGGCAGGAAAATTGCCAAGTTCAAGGTCAACCTCAGCAACTTAGTAAGTCCCTATCTCAAAATATGGAATAAAAAGGGCTGGGGATGTGGCTCAGTGGTTAAGTCCCACCTTTTGTCTATTGTGAGTAATACTACCATGAACATCGTTGTATAAATACCATCACTTTCATACATGTTCTGGATACTAGTCCTTTATCAGATATCTGCTTTGTAAGTAGTCTCTACCTGTCTGTGGCTTGGTCTTATTTTCTTAGCATCATCCCTTTTTGTTATTATTTTGCAGGGCTGGGGATGTGCACCCAGGACCTTACACATGCCAGGCAAGTGCTCTACCACTGAGCACCCTCTCCAGCCTTAGCAGTACTTTTTTTTTTTAATTGGGCCCAGGGGCATTTAACCACTGAGTCACATCTCCAGCTCTTCTTTTATTTTTTACTTTAAGACAGTCTTGCTAAGTTGCATAGGCTAGCCTAGAATCTGTGATCCTCCTGTTTCAGTCACCTAAGTCACTGGGATTATAGGTATGTGCCACAGTGCCCAACTAGCTATATAGGAAAAATCCTCTTTGTAAATTTTCTGTTTTTCTCTCTCAATGCAACTTTTTCTTTTTTTTTTTTTTTTTTTTTTTGCTGGGGATTAAACCCAGGGCTTCATGCATGTGAGGCAAGCACTATCACGGAGCCACATCCCCAGTCCACTCTTTTTTTTTAATTTTTTTTTTAATAGAGAGAGGGACAGTGAGAGAGACCGAGAAAGAGAGAAACAACTTTTTATTTAGTTTTTACATGGCCTTAGTTGCTCCAACACTCAGTTGTGTACGTGGTGCTGGGGTTTGAACCCGGGTCCTCGTGCTTGCCAGGCAAGCGCCGAAACCGCTGAGCCACCGCTCCAGCCCCTTTTTTAATTTTTTTTAAAGAGAGAGAATCAATTTTATCTAGTTTTTCAAGTGGCCTTCTTTGCTCCGACACTTCGTGGTGTACGTGGTGTTGGAGTTCGAACTCGGGTCCTTACACATGCCAGGCAAGTGCCTTCCTTAACTGCTGAGCCACTGCTCCAGCGCCTCCCCCACTCTTAAACAAGTTTTTTTTTTCCCATAAAATAAAAATAGCTCCCTTTGCCAAATTATTTGGAAAACAGTTTCCTCTGTCTCTTCTTTTTCTGGAGAGAGGGCTGCAGAGGATCTACCCTGGTACCTCTTGCATGCTAAGCACATGCTCTGTGCTGAGCTACACCCCAGCCCTCTTCTTTTTTCTCCAATTTAAAAAATTAAGTCAGTTTTCTAGAATCCAAACCTTCATCTGAGTTGACTATACGGTCACAATAGTATATCTTTTCTGATACTTTAAAATGAAAAACTTCTCCACTCCAGTCCCTCATGAGGCAGGGAAGAGGAAGGAAAGTATCCTGCCCAGGGTTGCTGTTTAAAAACAACAACAACAACAACACTGGGAAGGGAACCCAGGATCACTTTACCACTGAGCCACATCCCCAACCCCTTTTATTATTTATTCTGAGATGGGGTATTGCTACAGTGCTTAGAGCCTGGCCTCCAACTTGCAATCCTCCTGCCTCAGCCTCCTGAATTGCTGGTATTATAGGCATGGGTCACCACGACCAACAATTGCTGTCATTTACTATCTGGAGCCAAGCACTTGAGACCCCATACCTTGGATACTTCCTAAAGGAATGCAGTATTGTTACCTTTCACTGAGGATGAATGGATAAAAGACGTCACTTCTGTTCCTCTTTCTCTTGTTGACACTCTCTCTGCCCAACCACCTTGCTTGCTATCGTGTTGTGATCCGCCATGGTCCCAAGAGGTCCACAAGGTGCAGAGCTCACGCAGGCCTCCAGTGCTCAGCTGACCAGAATGGCACCCTCAATACCACAGCCCATAGGAACCAAGTCCTGCCAACAGCCACAGGAGGGAGCCTCGAGGCAGATCCTGTCCCCCGACCCTGGCTGACACTTGGCTCTCTGAGACTCCTGGAGTCAGAGATCCTGCTAAGCCTTACCCGATTTCTGTGCCACAGAAACTACATGTGTGGCGATACTAGGGATAATGCAGGAGTGTGGACTCCAGCTGCGAAGTCAGGGGCTGATTTGTTTTGCAGTAGCAGGTAACTAATGCGTCCCCAAAATGAAGGCACGAGCAGTGGGAGAAGAAGGGAGACCCGAGAGCAGATGGCTCTACCTGTCATTGGACCCA
Organism: Aplodontia rufa; assembly: GCA_004027875.1. Taxonomy (NCBI): domain Eukaryota; kingdom Metazoa; phylum Chordata; class Mammalia; order Rodentia; family Aplodontiidae; genus Aplodontia; species Aplodontia rufa. Next base: position 10,505 of record PVKS010025730.1, on the reverse strand, counting down.
TGGAATCACAGAATCTCTCCAGAGAGGAAGGAAGCTTTCCTCTTCCTGTCCCCTGGCATCTGCCAGGCTTTCTATAGTGGAAGTGACAGGAAACTCTCACTAAGGTGGGCTTGGGGTCAACTTTAATTGCAAGAAAGGTCTTTCTTACCAGGAACAGAATCTTTTATCCATGTAACCCTACCCGTTGTCCTGGATTGCCCCTAGGACCACAGAAAGCAAACCTAATTTCTTCTTTTCAGAGTGGCACAGACATGCTAGGGTGAGTTCACCACTTTGTAATTTACCCCCATTCTGCTGCTGAGCATCTATGACCCTATCCAGAATGAGCGAAGCAACCAGATGTGAGGGCATGTGCCTGTAATCCCAGCTACCCAGGAGGCAGAGGCAGGAGGATTTCAAGTTTGAGGCCAGCTTGGGCAATTTATCGAGACCCTGTCTCAAAATAAAATAAAAAAGGATGAGGATGTAGCTCAGTGGTAGAATACCCCTGGGTTCAAACCCCAGTGCCACAAAAGTAAAACAAAATAAACTAATGGCTTCAGGCATGGTTGGATCCAGGTGCTCGCATGATGTTGTCGACCTCCATTTCCTTTGTGAATATTGTCACTCTTCATGGGACAACAAATTACTTTAGAAACTCAGCTTTTTGTCCTCTCAGGTTCAAGTCCAGATGGAAGGAGTACCTGCCATTTTCATAGCATTCCCAGTAAAAGATTCATTGATTCTCCTTGATGCGTAGCTCTGTGGTCCAGTCTGAGCCAATCACTGTGGCAAGGTAGGTGGAAATGCCTGGGAGCCCATGGACATTGTAGGGAATAAGAGTGGAGAGGGTGACTCTCTAAAGGAAAACCAAGGTTGACATCACAGGGGAAGATGAACAGATGGCTGGTGGCAACAGTTAAAGAAGAGTGGAAAATCACCTCCCTCACTATAGCTGGCATCCATCTATTAATAGAGCCCAGGGTCACATCATCACCTCACAGTGATGACTCACACCAGATATTGAAGGGAATGTTTTCCACATCCAGTGCTGCTCAGCATCATCTTCCTCATCCCCAATAGAGTCACAGATGCAAGGATTTGAAAGTCCTCCCTCTCCACTTCCATCTCAAGCCCAGTGTGGCTTTGGGGGACATGGAGATGAACAAAACTAGACCTGTGTCCCTCCTCCTTCCCTGAATGAGCACCCTTCCTCTCCTCACACGCTCAAAGGGACTCAAGGGGCCCAACTTATGCCCAGATGCAAATTTTACTGTCAAGATGGATGAACCCAGGTCCAGACGGGCCTGCTGTACCATGTGTGGGCAGGTGTAAATAACAACGAATCTGGCCAATCCCCAAGGATCTCACAGGGCACAGGGCTGCCAGGCTCAGGGATTTCTGGGATGCTGGCTCTAAAATTAAAGGATGTCTGAAGATGCCCCCTGAATCAGGTACAGTTGGATACATTTGACAGATGAGTAAAGAGACGCTCAAAAGGGCACAGAACCACCCCAAGGTCACTGAGCAAATGATGGACAGGGTAACCATCAGCACTGTGTCCTTCTGACAGCTCCCTCTCCTGCCCTGCTTGGCATTTTTACTTAAATGAGCCCAGACTGCTGGGTACAGAAAAAGATTTCCTTTCCCTGCGTAACCAGAGCCCTAATGGAGTTGGGAGCTTGAAGGGAGGGGCAGTCCAGGGAATTCCCTCTGTTCATTCACTTGAATGCAGCCAAGAAAACCACACAAGTTCATACACATAAAGGCATGGACAGGATGTTCACCACAGCGCAGGGTCAGGCGTGCTCCCAGGTGGGACTGGGGTTTAAACGGAGCTCGGAGGAGATTTGCACAGGGGCTTACCCTAAGGGCTGCAGGAGCAGCCTGTGCTCCCGCCCCCACCCTGGTGCCCATCACCTTGCTGGATGCCCGCTGCAGCAACCAGCAGTCCCTAAGCCTGCCAGGAAGCTTCCCGGATGTGTTCCCGACTCCTGCATGACACACTCTGGGCATGCCAAGGACAATGATCTAAGACAGTTAACAAAGCGGCCAGACATGTGCAGGCGGGGAAGCAGGATGTGCCCCCCACCTTGGCTCTTCCCCTCAGCATCCACTGGGGAGGAAAGTTCTGGTGGGGTTTTCCCTTCTCATATTCCAGGGCAGCACCAGCTGGCTGCAGAGTTCCTTAGCCCTCCCTGCCTGGCAAAACCTTCTTACCCTCAGGCCAAGGTGGGCCCCACCTCCCAGGCCCATCTTCCTAGACTGTTGGGTCCCCCTCTCTGCCAATCTTGCCCCTGAGCTTCCTCTAACCTTGCAAGGGCTCTATGTCCCTTTTCTCTACTCACTTCTGGGACTGCCCACCTTACTGAACTTACAAGTGGTGGACATAATGCGTTTTCTGAACACAGGCTGGGGATTTGTTTTGTTTTTGCTTTTTTGTTTTTGTTTTGTATTGGGGATTGAGCCCACTAAGCCACATCCCCAGCCCCACCCCTCCTCCCCTTTTTTTATTTTGAGACAGGGTCTTGCTAAATTGCTGAGGCTGGCTTTGAATTTGCCCTCCTCCTCTCTCAGCCTCCCAAGGCGCTGGGATTACAGGCATGCGATTGGGACTTCTTGATCCTTATTCCCTTTCATTGGAGGTACCTATCTTTAGATGTCCTTTAGCCTCTGCTGGGGCCTCTGATTTGAATCCTCACACTTTGTCATGAGCTAGTTCTGTGATCCTGGACAAGTTAATTAACCTCTCTGGCCTCTATTTTCTCCTGTCAAAAATGAGAAGGAAGCTGGGCGTGGCCGGGCATGCCTATAATCTCAGCTACAGGGGAGGCTAAGGCAGGAGGATCTACTGTTCAAAGTTAGCCTCAGCAACTCAGCGAGGCCCTGAGCAAGACCCTATCTCAAAATAACAAAATAAAAAGGGGGTTGGCTCAGGGGTTGCGTGCTCCTGGGTTTAATTCCGGTATCCCATACCAAAAAAAAAAAAAAAAAAGTAAAGGAAAAAAGAATGGACAGTCCTTGCCCCATGGGTTTTTACAGGATAAAATGAGGTCTCGCACATAGTATGCTTACTACACTAACTCGCAGTTGTAAACTAGTCAAAGGCGGGTGTAACCATCCCACAGTTCAACGCATGCTACACCATGACTGCGCATTGAGTGGTGTAGCGGTTTTTTTTCCTGATCGGAATCGCCAAGACCTGCTTTCAGCGGCTCCCTGGTCGCTGGGGGTGAGAAGCAGGACTCGCGGTGGCGTGGGGAGCTGTGCGCGCGGCGAAGGGAAGGGGCGGGGGGAGGGACGGGGTGCTGGGCGCGCGGCCCGGCGGTCGGCACTCGGCGTTCTTCTGCACCCAGCCTCCTGCGCCAGGCGCGGGGAGTGGCGCCCTGCGGTCCGTGTGCACAGCCTGCTGCACTCGGCCCGGTGAGCCGCGTGGAGCGGCGCGTGACTCAGCGCGCGACGAGTGCAGCCTGCGCCCGGCTCGGGCGGAGTTTTTGCACTCGCCCCGGCTGGGTCTGGCTATAAAGCAGCGCCCCGCGCGCTCCGCTCCACCGCGCCTCCTCCAAGTTCCTGCAAACCTGCTTGCTTCGGTCTGCGGACTCCAGACACCGCTCCGGCTCACCATGGACCCCAACTGCTCCTGCGCCACCGGTAATTACGGGGTCCCAGTATGGAGGGAGCAGGGGAGGCGATTTCGGGTCCCTCTTTCTCCAATCATTCAATTTCAGGGTACTCATTGCTCCATTCCAAAGCATTTTGGTTTATTTCTAAACTATTCTAGATTATTCGGAGCCCCCTTTTACCAATAAGCATGGCTCCCATGAGTTTTCTTGTGGGACTGAAGGACTCGCACCCGGATTCCTGAACGCACCCCCGCGCTCTGGCGTCCAGCGGCTGCTCTCACCTCCGCCTTTCCTCTTCCAGGTGGCTCCTGCTCCTGTGCTGGCTCCTGCAAATGCAAAGAGTGCAAATGCACCTCCTGCAAGAAGAGTGAGTGGGAGCCTCTCTGCCTCTACCCCTTCCCCTCAGCAACTCCAACTCGTGCCTGGCCCGCTACTCCGTGCGCGGGGTCTTTTAAGCGCTCCAGGGTTTCCCATCCGCGTGCTAGTTGGCGCCTCCTGCGAGCCCAATCGGGAAGGGCGGGAATTCGTACTCCCTTTCGCCCTAGCGCCCTATCTCTGCCTCTTCTCGCCCGCAGGTTGCTGCTCCTGCTGCCCGGTGGGCTGTGCCAAGTGTGCCCAGGGCTGCGTCTGCGAAGGGGCAGCGGAGAAGTGCAGCTGCTGCGCCTGATGTGGGAAGAGCCCTGCTCACACGTGTAAATAGAACAACATAAAGAAGCCTGGGTTTTTTGTTTTTGTTTTTTACAATCCTGACCCATTTGTTACATTCCTTTTTCTACAAAATATGTGACTGACAATAAAAGTTGTTGACTTGATTTTTGACTCCGGTTTCCTTTGTGTGTCTTGGAAATAAGGATGGCGGTGAGGGACTGAACTGGGAACGCAGAGCTGGGCTCTGGATCAAATGGTAACCCCTTGCAAACAGCTTTCGGGCAAACCAGGTGACACTGCATCTTGGGGAAGACATATGCTCTTCCCCGAGGATCTTGGTGTCAGATCCTATGGGCACAGACAAGTCCGTGATTATCCTTTCCTGATTTCTCTGTCCAAGATCAGTTCTCCACTGGACTTTACACTTAAAAGTGACCACAGGAGGCTAGAGTGGTGGCTCAACGGTTACAGTGCTTGCTTGGCACTGGAGGAGGTGGGTTCGAACCCCAGCACCACATACACAAAGAAGTGTCAGAGCAACAAAAACCACATGGAAAAACTAAATAAAAATGGTTCTCTCACTGTCCCTCTTTAAAAAAAGGAAGTGACTACAAGGTGTGGAGTCCACCCCCAATTGCTTGAATCTTATATGCGTTTTCAACTCTTTTGCGTAAATGACAGAATTTTATTTTCTATCAGCCACAGATCTAAACTTATTTTTTTGGGTAAAAATAAAATGAGTTAATAGGAAAATGAAAATACAGCTGTGGCGGAACCTTTAATTCCAGCAGTTTGGGAAGCTGAGGCAGGAGGATCGCAAGTTCAAGGCCAGCCTCAGCAACTTAGTGAGACCCTGTCTCAAAATAAAATTTAATAAATAAAAGGGCTGGTGGTGTAGCTTATGGGTAAAGCAGCCCTGGGTTCAGTCCCTAATGCCATAAAAGAGAGAGACAAAAAAAGAAGGAATATGCAGATCCCATTTTTTGATTCAACAGGAAATTTTACATAAATACAAGAAGAAGAAAAAACAGAACACATTATTCAAGGGTGTGCATTGTGATGAGGCAGCTTGGCTGGCCTGCACCTCCCTACAAGGAATCATTCTTCGCTTGTATAGGACACTGACATGACCTTCAAGACTCTACCCCTGGGAACTCCCAGTTGTGACTAGGCTGTGAATCTTTGGAAGTTCCTCCCAAAGTCAGGCTGAAATCTGCTTGTCCTTCAAATCCCAGTCCCTGGCTACTTCAAAAAGGTAAAAGGACTAGGGATTTGGAGAGAATCGCCCCTCAGCGTTTTCATGGGAAGATGAGGTAAACTCAAGCTTCGGGACCAAAAGAGGCACCTAGTGTCCGCCCAGTGTGAAGGGTGAGGGTGGATTCTGCAGAGGGGAGGGTGTGGTGATGTTCATCTGAAAGAAGAAAGATCCTGGGTCACCTGTAATTAAAATCAACGGTTAGTGCCTGGGGGTGTTTGTTCAGTGAGTACTATTTGAGGTTCAAAGAGGAAGTCTCTTGGCCAGAAGTGAGGATCAAGCTTGCTCTCTGGTTCCTGAGGGGAGTGATGATATCAGAAGGCAGCCAGTACCGAAGGATTTGGTGTCAGGCAGCCCTGGTTCTCGGCCCACTTCACCCCTTGCCAGCTGTGTGGCCTGGGCAAGTCATGAACCTCTCTGACCCTCCAGTTCCGTCACCAGAGTGAACCCTGAAATTACTGTTAGCCTGTTATCCTGTCAGATGTCTCTGACCGGAAACCAAGCCTGGTTGCCCATGACCACCTGCTCCCAGAGGTGGACCACAGAATTATCATATCCCCAACCACAAGGGGGCTCCACCCGACTCCATCTAGTTCAAGACTCTTCAGAGGACCTTGGGCTCATTATAGTGATTAAAAAAATAAAATAAAATAAAAACATCCACCAGCATCTGGACAGATCTGACCCTGCCTAAATTAGAGAAGAAGCTATGAGGGTAGCATCCTGCCTTGCCCGTCAGCACCCAGACCTGCTGGGGGAGGCGGCCCTTAGAGAGCAAGCTCCATCCCTTCTTCATTCACTGGCCATTGAATAAAGTTTCCTGACTGCTCCCAGGACAGTTTGCTTATTTGCAAATGGCACAGAGTAGGAAAAGAAACTGCAGATTTGGTAACAGTTCCTCATTTGTAGACAGGAGACTATTGATATAGAGATTCAATGTGACAGTCTCCTGGCACCTGGCTAGAGGTTAGAAACAGTGATCAGTCAGCAATTACTATCAGTCTGTCCACATGGACTTTCTGGAGAGAGAATCCTGTCTCAATAAAGTTGTGGGGAAAAACGCTGTCTAGAAAGGAGCGCTCTGGGTTGGAGGCTGGGGATGGAAGGGAGCCCAGGAAGTGTGGATGACCTGCCCAAGACCCTCTGCGATAGAACAATCCTGGGGCATTTTAACAAACACAAAAGCGTGGACATCTCATATGCAAACTTCACATAGTGAGAGAGTGGACATGATGGGGCTGGATTGTGTTATCTTTCAGAATGGCTAGGTAATGAGCCCATGGTTATGCAGCTAAGACGTCGGAAGTCTGGCCTCATGCCCTGGCCATAGCTGCCAGATCATGATGTCCCTAGATACCAAATCGTGTCTCTCACAGTTCAGAGTGGGAAGCTATGGATGGTCCGGCCCACAGGTCATACGCTAAGGTGTGGACAAAACAAAGTCCTCAACAGGCCTGGCTTGTTTCTCTGGAGATAGGATAATGTTCCCTACATTTATTTCCACCACTGAGACACTGTTATTAAATTCCTTTCACAGTGGAGGAGACTCAGCCACTGTGGTATCCAGGTATAAGTGATTCAGGTAAGATTTGCTCTCCAGTAGTTACCTGTGGCACAAGCTCATACGGAAAGATGCCTGCCATCTTCACTAATGTCTACACCCACCAAGATTCTACTGATCATTTTTCCTTTAAATGACTCACATTTTCTCAAATGTATTTATATTACTACTGGTACCCCAGAGAAAAAGAACCAAAAGGACATATATAGATAGAAATAGAAGGAGTAGGGGTTGATTTTGAGAAATTGGCCCCTGTGTTTGTGGGTGCTGGATCATCTGAGACTTGCAGAGCCGTCCAATGCCTAGAAATTGTGTCAGGAGTTAGTGCTGAGCTCTATACTCTGAGGGCAGTCTGCAGGGAGAATTCCTTTCAGATTGTGTCAGGCACGGGTATTGCACTCTTTATGCTGAAGGCAGAGTTGCTAGAAAATTCCTTTCTCGCCTGGGGGCCTCAGTCTTTTCTCCTAAGGCCTTCCACTAACTGATTGGGGTCCACTGATAATGTAGACAAATCTGCATCACTCAAAGTCTACTGATTTAAATGTTAATCACATCTAGAAAATAACATCACAGTGACATTAAATGGATATATGATCAAAGAACTGGACCTGGTCAAATTAACATGTAAAATTCACCATTACATGTTTCAATGAAAATAATTTTTTCTCTCTACTAAAATTGATAATCAGCTTTACTCCCAGAGATTATGTTCATGATGTATATAGCAATTGATATATATATATAGCATGTATAATATATAATGTGTTTTTGTCATGTGGTATTTATTGATTATGCCAATTATATAGTGATTGGTGTATGTATATGTGTGGTATGTGTAATATACGTATGGTGTGATATATATTGGATATATATGTATATTTATTTATCTCACACCAACACTTTTCAAGCTGTCCAAGGTTGAACTTGAGGCTTACTGTTATTCAAAAGATTTTGAGCAGTACATTAAACCCAATACAAACCTAGACCCAAAGAAATATTTGTTCTTCACCTTCTCCTTCCCTTGGAAACCTGAATGGATTCAGATCCAGTGGCTCCGCTTCCAAGGTCTTTAATCTTGGACAACTTATATAAACTCCTTGTGCCTTCATTTTCCCTTTAGAAAAATGGGTTCATGGGGCTGGAGCGGTAGCTCAGCGGTTTCTGCGCTTGCCTGGCAACCTCGAGGACCCGGGTTCAAACCCCAGCACCACGTACACAACTGAGTGTTGGAGCAACTAAGGCCATGTGAAAAACTAAATAAAGTTGTTTCTCTCTTTCTCTGTCTCTCTCACTGTCCCTCTCTCTTTAAAAAAAAAAAAAAAAGAAGGAAAAATGGATTCATAACAGTATTTCCTCTAGTGTGATTGAGTGGATGCAAAGAGGAAACACATCAACCAAGCGTGATGTAGTAGGAATATTGAAAGGGAAATAACTGCATTTTCTGCCTGAGGTAGGATAGAAGACATAAGAATAGGTAGGAAGGAGGGGCTGGCCTACATATGTAGCTAAGTGTCAGAAAAGCAAAAACCAGATGAAAAACTAAATACAACTGATGCTTTAAAAATATTTATATATGTGTAGAAAGGAGACATGGGGGAGGGGTGCTGGAGCAATGGCTCAATGGTACAGCACTTGCTTGGACCTGGGTCCCAGCACCACATACACAACAAAGTGGAGGAAAAACAAAAAACAGATGAAAAATAAATAAACTTGATTTTCTCTTTAAAGAAAGAAGGAAAAACAAAGGACACATGCAGGACAAAACAAGAGCCAGTCATGATTCAAAGTCCAGATCTAAAGTCCATTTTTACATGGATTAAAGGTCATTTTCACATACTCAGGTCACAAACACAAACAGCGCTATTAAACCAATTGTTAGAGCTTATCACAAATAACTTTTGTTTTCCTGACCTTGACCTAAAAGAAAAACAAGTCTGAGATGCCTGTAGGTATTTGCGTCATTTATATTTCTAGGAATTGCTTCCCTAATCCTTATGTCACACTCTTCATGAAACCCATAATGTTACACCAGTGTAGCACTGTTTAAACTCACAAAGCAGAGCCATAAAACCCCCAGTTTTATGATTAGTGATTCATTTCATCAAAAACGAAGAAGGAGGACCTGGAGCTGTGGCTCAGTGGTTACACTGCTTACCTGGCATGCACAAGGAAGTGAGTTTGAACCCCAGCACCATGTACACAACAAAGTGTCAGAGCAACTAACACCACATGAAGAACTAAATAAATTTGATTCCCTCTCTCTCTCATGCACACACACACACACACTCTCTCTCTCTCTCTCTTAAGAAGAAGGATGGAGGAGAACAATGAGAATAAAGTGACCCCTTGCAGGTAATGATTAACGTGTTCAGTCACCAACCCAAAGGAGGACTGAAAATTCCTTCTTAGATCATTTCTTTATACTATAGTTTTTTCCCTATGATTTATTTATTTTGATTGGTGCATTATAAATATACATATTAGTGAGACTTGTGGTTATATATATATATATATATATATATATATATATAGTAGCTAGCGTGTTCCTTTCCAAGGCCTGCTGTTGGAGACACTCTGCCCTGTCTCTCACTGTACCTCTTTTTCTTAGTAAAATCAATCTGTGCCTAGCTTTGCCAGGTCCCTAAATTCCTTTCTGCTGGCAAAGTCAAGAATCCTAAACAGCCTGAGTTGAGGTCCACCTCGCTCTCTTTTCGTTCCCAGTGACATTATCTTCTTATTCACACAGTATTTATCCAGGGTCCGCACACCACCTACAATAATCATTCTCTTGGTGTATCCATTTTCTTTCTTTCTTCCTTTATTTCTTTTTTATTCAAAGGGGGGGGGGAGAATCAACATTATTTATTTTTCATCTGGCCTTTGTTTTTCTGACACTTAGTTGCGCTTGCGGTGCTGGGGTTCGAACCTGGGTCTTTGCATTTGCGAGGCAAGCGCTCCAACCGCTGAGCGAGCGCTGAGCACGTTGTATCCGTTATCTACACTGCCATGGGGAGGGGCTTGGGTCTGCTAGGCTGTGGGCAGCTCTAAGAAAACTTTATCCGAAGTAGGATCCAGAGAACGTGGCCATACACACTCTGAGACCAGAGAACCGAGGGAGGAGACGCAGACCCCGGAATACCCTGCTTCAGTGTACGGGAGGAACGGAGGCTGAAGGACTGAGGGCGGCACAAGGACAGGCAACGTGGGGGAAGGGGAAGTCACATCCGCTCACATGTCCTTTGCGCAACATCCCCGCGCTCTGCGCCCGGCTTGCCCTGGCGGGGACGTGAACACAAGCCTGGGCTGCACGGATCCCGGCAATGACTAAGCAGAGGACAGCGCGGGGGCGGTGGAGAGACACTACCGAGGCCCAGGGTCCAGTTCCAGGAACAATTAGAGCTGGTGGGGCGGAGACAGCAATCTCAGGGCTATTGAGAAG
>PVKS010025729.1:0-29514 GCA_004027875.1 Aplodontia rufa | reverse complement strand
TTCAGGGCATTCCAGAATCAGATCTTTTCACTGGAATCCCCTCTTAGAAATCCCAGGAGACTGAGGACCTCTCATTCCTCTTCGTGAGATCACATAATTTCAGACTTAGAAAACTCGATACTGAAACCCAGATGGAGAGTGAACATCTCCTCCCAAAGGGCTGAGAGACACTCTTACTGTCTATAGTTCCAAGTTTTCATTAAGAATTTTTTATTTTTTATCTAATTTTGTATATATATATTTTTTTCTTTTCTGTATTGGTTCAATAACTGGAAAAGTTGATCAGTTCATTGACATATAAAAATACTAGCTATTTTTGTTTCCCTATCCTTTTGTTTTCTGGATTATTTGACTCTCCTTTTTTAGTCTTTATTATTATTCTTTTTTGTTTCTGTTTTTGTTTTTGTCTTTGTTCATTTTGTGTTTTCTTCTTTTCTCTCCACCTTCTCTCCTATTTCCTCCTATATATTCTGTCTATCCTTGTCCTGCCTCCTGAGAAGAGGGATTCTGGTCAGCGCATTTAGTATCTGAAGTATATTGTGCCTGATCTGCATATTTACCTATGTGAGTTTCTACCCTTATGCGATCACCCAAATCTTATTAATATATTTTTACCCCTCCTATATTTTACCACAGCTATCTTTTCTTCCCCTAGGGTCTGTTTTTGCGTTCCTTTTACCCTCCCCCATTTTATAAACTTTTTTATTTTGTTCTTTTCTTTTTTGTTTTAATTTCTTTCTTGTTTTTTGTCTTTCTCCAGCAAATCCTATACATCCTTCACTTTATTACTGTCTACAATTGGTCAAGATAGCAAGCTAGCTCTCAGTCTCCTTAACCTCTTCTTCCCTGTACTCTGTCAGTTCCTAAACTATATGATGTTCTCTCTCTTCCTCACTCAAAGCCTTTACCCTACTCGCATCCCATTTCTATCTTTTCCTTATTCCTAATTCAATCAACTCTAACACCTTCTAGTTCTTTATCCTAGGTCATGAGTTCCACACTATGTCCCTACCCCACTTCCTTGGATTTCTAGATTGTACTTCCCCCTGTCTACAGAGGCTCTGCTAACTGAAGTGCAGGTCATTCTTCAAAATGGGTATTTGATGGCTATCTTAACATATTGTGAGACCTCTCATGGAATAAAACTGCTCCTATAGGTGCTAATCACCAGCAACATTACAATCGCTTGAAAAAGCAGTGGGATCAACATTACATGACACAGGGGTTGGCACAGCTTTCCTTAACAGGACTCCCATGGCACAACCAGTAAAGTCAAGAATAAATGCATGAGACACAATTAAACTAAAAAGCTTTTGCACAGCTAAAGATTTAGTCAAGAGTCTCAAGACAGAACCTACAGAATGGGAGAAAAATTCTGCCTGCTACACCTTGGACAGAGGGCTAATACCCAGAATATACAAAGAACTAAAGAAACTAAATACCAAAATCACAAATAATCTAATTAATAAATGGGTTATGGAACTAAAAACAATCTTCTCAATGGAGGAAGTCCAAAAAGCCCATAAACATATGAGAAAATGCTCTCCATCACTAGCAATAAGAGAAATGCGAATCAAAACTTCACTGAGATTTTTCCTCACTCCACTCAGAGTGGCAAAAAATGAAGAATATGAGCAATGACAGATGCTGGAGGGGATGTGGGAAAAGAGGAACACTGTTAAATTGCTAGTGGGACTGCAAACTATGCATCCACTCTGGAAAACAGTGTGAAGACTCCTCACATTGGAGTGTGGCTGGAACTGCTTTTTGACCCAGCTATCCCACTCCTGGGTATCTTCTCAAAAAAGATAGTATTGGGATATTATAGAGATATAGCTTCTTTAATGTTTACAGCAGCTCAATTTAGTATAGCTAAATTATGGAACCAAACCAGATGCCCCTCACTTGATGAATGTATTCAAAAACTTTGGTACATATATACAATAGAATACTACTCACCTATTAGAGAAAATGATATTATGGCATTTGCAGCCAAATGGTTGGAGATGGAAAAAATTATGCTAAGTGAAGTATCCCAATCTCAGAGGCTCAAGAGCTGAAAGTTTTCTCTCATTTGTGGAAGGTAGAATACAAGCAGAAACAGTATGATATTGGCTAACCTAACAATTACCTCAACATGTATGAATTTTTACATGATCATGGGGATCCTTGCCTAGGATGCTGGGGGATGTAGGGAGGGGGGCAGGGAGGGAGGAAGGGAATAGGAAAGATATCATGGAGACTGGAGGGAGGGAGTATAGGGGAATCTAATCAGAGGGGAAATCCGACTTCATGAGAACTCCAATTAACTCAGGGTTTAAGTAGGGGGAAACATGGAACCATGGGGAACCCAAGGGGGGAAACCATGAAATGGCACCAGCCTTGGCTTGTTCTGTCACTATACTTTTGTTCTTGATTGTTTGATGATGAATCCCTCCTAATTGTAAGAACATGGTTAACAAATAAAAAAATTCTTATTATAAAACGAGATAATTATCAGATCATCATAGGACTTCTAAGAACTCGCACATGTCACTTGGATTTGTGTCTATCCTTTAGTTGCCTACTATATTTTTAAATCAAAGCCTATATTTCATTTTCTTGAAATATCTTTTATTATTATCTTATATCTCACTAACACATAATTGCATTCAGAAAATCATCCTAGATATCCTTGTATTATCATGACTAGAACACATTATGAAGATAAGCCTATTTTATTTTATTTTTTTAAGTTTTCTGTTCTTTAAACAGAGAAGGACAGTGAGAGAGACACACACACAGAGAGAGAATCAATTTTATTTAGTTTTTCACATGGCTTTTGTTGTTCCAACTCTTAGTTGTATACATGGTGCTGGGGTTTGAACCCGTGTACTCCCGCATGCTGGGCAAGCTCCATATCTGCCAAGCCACCACTCCAGACCAAGCCTATTTTAATTCCTCAAACTACATTGTTGTATTTTATAATTATGTTCTTTGAAATAGATGTTTTCTTATTATGGAATTTTAAAATAAACTAGAATTATGTTACTCTAACCTAAAAATTGTTATTTCATGGTAAATCATTTTCACTTGTATACTTTGTCATTTCATGGTAAATCATTTTCACTTGTATACTTACTCATGCACTCCCTGTGTCAATTTTATTTTGAAGTAAATCCCTGAATGATGTCATTTACTCTTGAAATATATTTTTATAGATTATTAAAGATGGGAACTATTTTAAACATATTCCCAGTATCATTATCACGCCATAAATAATATAATATTTAACAAGAATTTGAGTACATTCCTTAATATCATCCAACATCCAGTAAATAAGAACAATTATTTCTTGGTCCCAAACTCCTTTAATAGTAATACATATTGAAATGACTACTCACATATCTAGAAGAGACTCTCAATTCTAAGAAATTTTGAAGAAAAATGTAAAGCATAAAATCTCACTAAGGTAGAAAATTGGAGTATAACCAAAATATATTTTGGGGCTGGAGCAGTGGCTCGGCTGTTAAAGAACTTGCCTGGCATGCAGAAGTACATGGGTTCAAACCCTAGCTCCCATGTACACAACTAAGTGTCAGAGCAATGAAAGCCATGTGAAAAACTCAATAAAATTTATTTTCTCTCTCTTTCTTTCACTATCCTTCTCTCTTTTATAAATATATATATGTATATATTTATTTATTTATTTTTGATATGGGAATCCACTAGGAAATGATATATATATATAATAAATATATATATATATAATATATATATATATTTATTATATATATATATATATGAATTGCTATGGTGTCTCTGCTCTTGCTTTTTGAAAAAGGCCTCCACAGATTGTTTGAAAAATGAAAGTCTTCATTGTTGTAATTTAGTTGGACTCCCCATGCTTGAATCAGAGTCCTGCCACTCAATGATTATATGACATTGGAAAAAATCATAGCTTATTTCCTCAACTTTATAGAGAGAATATATTCCCCAACTTTCAAATATATCATGAATAATAAATGAATCAATGCAAAGTACCCCAAAATATCCTGACACTTAAAAGTTTCTTAATAAATGATCACTGCTGTTTAAAAAAGAAAGACAATGGAGACAGCAAATCATTTTTTACTTAATGAAACTTCCAAGCAAATGCGAAGTAGAAATTGAAATTTTTGTTTGCAGAGACTTCTTACCAGTACATAGACATTTTTAAAAATTATCGATGGTTAGTTCTTCAATAATTATGGAACGCCAGAAATACAATTTCACATGAATTTCAAGATTACAAAATAGCCACTGCTAGTTATTTGGCCATTTTAGATTTCGAAATTGTCATCTACCATTTATTATCTTGTTGTTATATAAACACTCTTATTTGTTGCTGTACCAATACAGAAAGATTGCAGATTTTATGTTGCTGTTAACTGTGTCTTTAAAACCTACTTGTAGCTAATATAGAACCTACCTCAACACAAAATAGCTTTCTGAAGTTAAAGGGGTCGGGGTTGAGGGATGCCTTGCTTCTTTGCACCTCCAAGGAGAAAAAAAGCAAATTAGATTCTATCACCATTGGCAGAAAGAATAGACAGAAAAAATAAATGACAAAAAGTTGATACAGTTCAAATTTTAGCACAAAGAAAGGACAGTCCACAATCACTCATGAATACTTTTCCATGGTCTCCACCAGTTGCTATGAACAAAGAAAAAAAAAGAAAGAAAGAAAGAAAAAAAGACTGGAGATGGGACAAGACTGAGAATTATACAGGCATAAAATTCCACACAGTTCCTAGACCTGTCTTTAATACAAGGCATATGCAAAAAGCAGCTAGGAAAGTGAGAAAGGACTAGTAAATCATCCCGCTCTTAGGGTACATTCAAAAACAGAATTCCTCAGTGAGGAGAAAAACAGAAGGATAAACTGTATAACCCTGGACCAGGGTCATAAATTTTGGTCAGAGCTAGAATCCTGCAGTGATAGAAAGCAGAAATCAGCTCTCACTAAGCGGAGAAGTCGGAAACACTTTCATTCAAGAAAAGCTCAACACACAACACATACGCAAGTAACATGCATTGATAGAAGAATATGAATCTCATGAGAGGGAAAGAGGGAGAAATGCTAAGAAATTTTATTACCTAATTCCAAGTACACAGGGTCTCTCTAAGACTGAAATTAGATTGGAACAGATGAGAACCTCCATTCAAACCAGAAACCTACACAGAGAAATAAGCAATTGAAGTTTATAATTGCAAGCATGAACATGGAGAGAGAGTCATTGTCGTGGTACATGTATGTACAGACTGCCAAAACAAAGAGTAGACCCTAAGCATGAAGAAAACCAACCAAGAACCCAAATTTCGACACTATGAATAATCTAGCAGCAACCTGTAACTAAAGGAATCTTAATTCTGTTGGGCACTGAATTTGGTTATAGCAAAAAGTAAAACAAAACCCAAATCAGTTACTGATCAGAAACATTTACTCCTCAAAACTAATGACCAGAGAGGAAAAGAACTTCTGATCACTTTAGGAAGAAATACTATTTATAAACTTTTTTATGCTTTTTGAACGGAAAAACAGATAATTTTTTAAAAATTTCTTTTTTTTTAAAGAGAGAGAGAGGGGGAGAGTAAAATAGGAAGAGAGGATCAATTTTATTTATGTTTTTAGCTGGCCTTTGTTTCTCTGACACTTATTTGTCTATGTGGTGCTGGAGTTTGAACACAGGTCCCCATGCTTGCAAGGCAAGCGCTCCCATTGCTGAGCCACCACTCCAGCCACGGGAAAAAATATTTGATAAAAGAAGATCCAGAGCTAAAAATGAAAGCATGATATTAGAGATGAAGAATTCTTTGGATGAGCTTATGAGCAGACTAGACAAAGCTGTAGAAAGTACAGCTTTGTCTGAAATTGAAGCTTTGTCTGAACTGAATTTCTTTGTTTGAAATTGAAGGCAGCCAGCAGAATTTATCAAAACACAAAGATAAAATTGAGTACAAAACAAAACAGAGCACTGAGGAGTTGCAGGACAATAAAAATGGTCTAATATATATATAATATATATTATATATTTAATATATATTATATATATATATTCTAGAAAGAGAAAATAGGGACAGTGGAACAGAGGAAATATTTGTAGAGATAATGCTAAGAATTTGTTAAAAATTAACAAAAGCAGCAAACTACAGATCAAAGAAGCTTAAAGAAATCAAACCAGGATACATGTATTTTAAATTAGACACATCATAATTAAGCCAATAAAAGACAAAAATACAAAGAAAATAATGAATAAGACCAAATAAAGATGCAGCATTATCTACAAATAAAGTATTCAGCAGACTTATCAGGAATGCTTAATGTAAAACTAGACAATAATGAAGCATTGACAGCAAAAATGTCAAAACAGCTCTTTACCCAAGGAAAATATCTTGTAAGCATAAAAGTAAAATAAAAAGTTTTTCGGAGAGCTACTTTATCAAATATGGATAAAATGCTTTACAGAAGAACCCACACAATGAGAAATGTTAAAGAAAATTCTTTCTTAGACAACCGATATGATACGAGATTAAAATTTTTATTTATATTAAAGAGTTAAAGAGAAGTAAAAAATTAAAAACAAATATTTAAAAGTCATTTTATCTGATTTTAAATCCCTTTTTAAATTATCATCAAAAATTAGAATAGCATCAATGTACTGTGACTTTTATAAATGCATGGAAGTAAAACCAATGACAAAATTCTAATAAATATGTATGACATAGAGCAAGGATAAAAGTTATACAAGTGATATATAGTGACAAACTGTGATAAAGACCAGCAAGGAGACATTAGGGATTTTTAGGGATTGAATTATTTGTGGTTTTATAGCATATACTAAGGATCTCATAACACATGGGAAAAATCATTAAGAAATGATAAACTGGGAGTGCCATAGTCAAATTTTCCTTTTAGAATGGTCATTTTACTCCTTCTTAAGTAGACAAATAATTGTATCTGCTTTGTGGATTGTGTCAAATCTGTATATTTTCTGACATAACTTTTTTTTATTAAGGAGTTATTCTACAATCATAAATGCATATAAAGAAACAATATAATATGAATTTGCTCCCAAATCAGAGTTACTCCCACGTTGCCTACACCCCAGTCATATAATTATTTATTCATTTAAAAAAGGAGTTATAATTATTCTAGTTTTTTTATGACTGAATTTAATTCTTAGCTAGTACAATAAATAAGGAGGTATATAACTTATTTTAGCAGATATTAAATTAAATTTCTTATTTCAGTATTTAATTCTGGAGGTTTCTCTCAAATATTTGACAATTATTTGTTATTTATTAATATATCTAAGAGAAACTAGCAGATGGATTGGAAGTTCTGCATGAATGGGCACATTTTGTTTAGTGGAACACAGCCAACTTTGAGGAGATTTTCTCAAATGTCAGTTAGCCATATGTCTTTCCTCAGGAGGTACACAAATTATCAGGAAGAATATATTGTGTAAACTTTAATCTACTAGTGACCATGTGTCAAGAGGCACAAATTCTAACGGTACATGAAAGTTAGTTCATCTTACCATTCAGTATGTGGTTTTTCATATATTCTCTTTATAATATGACAGACAGCTCTTGCTTATATTGTATTATGCCTTTTGTCCTTGACTTGGAGTCTTTTGCTTCAATTTCTCTAAAGAAAACAGCAACAAAAGCTCATATTGCTGCCCATGTGAGGGAGGGATAGGTTCCTAGCTGCATAGTGTGCCAGAAAGGATTAAAGTCTCTAACTCATCTTCTTTGATTGTTAAACATTGCCTTATTTTTAATGCCTTTACTTCATATCTTTAATTTTTTTCAAGCAATCAGTACTATATTTTGGAGAAAAGAAAATATTAAAGGCAATCATTCTGTAGTTCTTCTTATGGTTTTAGTCTGACATTGAAAGTGTTTTGATAAACAATGGTCATTCAATGGGAATTTTTCTCCCATTAAATGTACTGCAAACTGTTATGCATGACTGTTAAGTATGGTATATACAGAAGATGTTTTATTCTATATCTTTCCTTAAACAGTAGAAATAACAAAAGCATTTAGGTTTAAACAACAGAATAATTAACGCTGCATAAAGTAGGAATTATTTTTTCCTGAAGAATTAGCATGGGTCACTGAAAAAAATATATCAGACTGGGAACAAAATGACCTAAATATTAATTTTCACCTTTCCAAAATGTTTACCCCTGAACCTTTAGGACAATTCAGTTAACAACTTGATATCAATTTTTTTAAATCTATAAAATGATGAGATTGCATTAGAGATCTCTAAGATTCTTCTATTTCTCATACAATAGGATTGAGTAGGGTGATGCCATTGAGCATCAAATAATCTATAATGGTATATGAAAATGTCTACTGCATTTGCAGAAATATTATAAGGAGCTTTTAGCTCCCCAACACCTTCTGCAATTGACTTAAAAATTAGTTCCAAAATCACCCAAAGAGGGAAATATTAAACTCACCATTGAACTTGTAATCATTTATATGATCTTCTGTCCCTTTTTTGTACTTCCTTTCTTAGTACTTCCAGGGTTAGGGTTCTATTAATGTTTATAAATGATTTAAAATATTTACATAGCATTCTATAGTTTTCAATGCACTTTTCCAACATTTTACATCTAATTGTCATAATGTCATCAAGAAAATCAGCAAAATTGTCATTATTTTCATTTCCGAAATGGCAGGATAAAGAGCGCCTAGTGTCACAAAGACATAAAGTGGCAAAAGCCAGACTTTTAAACTTCAGATGTGATTTTCATATTGTTTGTTGCTTTCACTGCTAGAAAAGTTCTGAAGATAAGCACATTATCCTTGCAAATAGATATATCTTGATAGCTTGTTAAAATTGCAAATAAGTGAAGATTTTGAACTAGAGAGTATCAGATTCAGGTCTCACAGTATTTATTCCATATATTACTCTCAGATTTCAAAACTAATTTTTACTTCATATCTTAAATTTACAAGTTTCTACCAACACTTCTGTGTTGGTAGAAGTCAAACCTATGTATATCTAACATTTCATAAGATTCTGTTTGTCCTATATAGTTAATGTCATCATTGTTAAAATTGTGAGATGTCCCACAATTATTTTAGAATTCTTCCGTATTTGAAGTGATCATCACACTTGGAACAAAAAAGTACTTTAGATTTAGTTACTTCATTCATCCAAACAAAGCAATCACTATTTAGCCTTTGTAACTTCCAAGTGTTTTAAAATTTAAAGGAATACTAACCTCTTCTTACATAGAGTAGCTCATGCAGATTATAGATTGATAGATGATCCTTTCTAAAATATTGTCATGGACTTGGGTGTGTTCCTTCATGCCACTAACCTCTGGAACTGAAAAAGCATATCCTCTATTCCTTCAGTTATTTCCTCAGGCTCTAGAAGCACACAAATAATCTTGAATTGTCTACAAAGAATGTCTGTGTAGCATCAACTTCATTTTAATAGATGTGACGCCCGCCCCAAAGCAAAGCTCTCACTTCTCCATGAATGCTTTCGAGAATGCATGAAAGTCATTCAAGAATGCATTACTTCACTGTTTAAAGTGTCAATGTCACAGATGTATTTTGATCCAGAATTCACTGAACCAAGCAATGAATTGAAATGGTTCATTTAATCCCAACTTCTGTGATTAATTCTCAGGTATAACTTCAAGCCTTGAAAAATCATCCCTTCCAAAACTAAAAAGAAAGTAGTAGATAAAATTATAATGTAAATTTTTAATTTTTCATCCAGTGAGTTTGCTTACCAATATCAGGAATTTGTTGGCTTACATAATTTATGTTTAGATTTATGACTGGTAATGGTACTAAATACAATTGCTCCACTAATATCGCCCAAATACTGTGTCTTTCCAAGTCTTTACTGTGCTTCCACAATGAAAGCATCAGCCTTGGGGCCCACAGTGGAGCACTTGCCGTGAACTCTGCCTTCACAGAAACAAAGCATCTGTGTGATTTATAAACTTCACATCCTTATTTCCCAGCAAAAGATTTGTTTTCCATCTCACTGGCTCTGTCTCAGTTATTTGTCCATACTATCAGTAGGTCTCTACTGATAGTAATTTGGCCATTTTTCAGGTCAATTCAACCACCTCTAACCTGTATTTAAGGCTGGAGTGGTGGCTTGGTGGTTACAGAGCTTGTCTGGCATGTGTGAGTACCCAAGTTCAAACCCCAGTGCCTTGCACACAACAATGTCTTGGACCAATGAAAGTCACATGAAAAACTACAAATAAAATTGAAAATTTATTCTCTCTCTCTCTCTCTTTATCTCATTGTCCCTTTCTCTTAAAAAATTAAACTGTATTGAATTAAATGAATATTTCTCAAACTGTTGTTGATACCTCATTTTTTAGCTGAACTTTCAATACAATGGACTGTAAGCAACAAATTCTAAATGAATATACATAAAAACATCAGAGTGAGTCACCATAAGTAATATTATTTGCTGAACTGGTTATGTTTATATAAATGTACATGTGTTTTGTAGGAAGTGATGGAATTTTTTTTCTATGGACATCAATGAGAAGTTTGAAAGTTGGTAGTTAGAATAATACTGAATAAGAGCAAATTATATTCTATGTTTTTGTGATTATATCAAAATGTATCCTGTTACATATAACTAAAAAGATTTTTAAAATTTAAAAAGCAAGGGCTGGAGCAGGGGCTCAGTGGTTACGGCGCTTGCCTGACATATGCAAGTACACAGGTTCAAACCCTAGCACCCACATATACAACTAAGTGTCGGAGCAACAAAAGTCATGTGAAAAACTTAATAAAATTTGATTTTCTCTGTCTCTCTTTTTCTCACTGTCCTTCTCTCTTTTAAAAAAAAATAAGAAATAATTAAAAATAAAGTAAAAGCACATTATCCTGTTTAACAATAAATAAACAAAAAGGATATCAGAAAAAAAAGAGAAATTTAAAACTGTCCATGGAAAATCAGGGTGTTTATTGGTAATGGGCACCGGACAGTGGACAAAATATAAGTATGTAATACTTGGAACTTATTTTCTATCCATTCATTTATAATCTTTCCAATATTCAAATTATTTGTTCTCTCTTAATAACTGTAGTTTGGTAAAGTAAGAGAAATAGTTTGACAAATGTTTTATGTGAGTTTGAGAAAGCAATATATTTTAAAGTCCTTTTGAATTTGTCATCTTTGCTACCTTGAGTAAGTAGTATATTTCTCCCATCTAAGAAACTTATTGTGTGTCAAGAGGTAAGATCTTGGGGCTGGAGCGGTGGCTCAGTGGTTTCGGTACTTGCCTGGCAAGCGTGAGGACCCGGGTTCAAACCCCAGCACCATGTACACAACTAAGTGTTGGAGCAACTAAGGCCATGTGAAAAACTAAATAAAGTTGTTTCTCCCTTTCTCTGTTTCTCTCTCACAATGACCCTCTCTCTTTAAAAAAAAAAAAGAAGGAAGTAAGATCTTTAGCTTAAAAGGTCTCTTTCATGCTATTATTATTATTTAACAATTCTAGTTGTTTTTATTTAACAATTCCAGTTATTATTTAACAATTCCAGTTGTTTTTATTTAGGAAGGTTTTTTTATTTTAACTTAGAGTCTTACCTAAAACCATTTATTTAGATATTGTCTGAGTGTGTAAAGAGGATATAAGATAAATTAAAAGAGAATGGGACCAGCAATCAGGACACCAAGATACCAGCCACAGGTCCACAATCAATAAGTCCCAGAGTCTTAGAAATTCAAAATCATTGAGACTCGGTTTCTGTAAATGCTAAAATAAGAAATTTGGTGAATTTATATCCTAATAGAACTTTATTTTCATCTGATCCATTTGGGTAACAGTGAGTTGATCAGGGTTATTTAGTTGTTAAGGAAAAAAAATAGTGCTTTTTATTTCTAAATCACCAGATAATAGTACAATAGGTAAATAGAAGACTCCTGACAGGAAACTAAGGCAAAAACACATCCAGCAAGAGGAAACATATACTAGGCCTGTGTCATCAATCAAGAATATTCTTGCTCTAATATATACCTTTGTCTTGCCCAAATACTCTGTGTATTTAATGCTTTTAATTCTCTAGACTCTTCCCCATACTTTCCCTTATTTTCCTCTTTCTAGGTGATATAATATGGTCTGGGATCTGGACTCCTAACAGGTGATAGAGGCAGAAGGTAGAACCTGTCTCATAATAGCTCTACAGCTTCTATCAACTTCCTTAAATCCTTAGTTTCAATAAAATAGAGAAAATAATAAAGGCCTTATAGTGTCATATCAATACATATCAATCAATACATGGTACACAATTTTTAATTTTATAAGCAACAAAATAAATACAATATAACATGATAATACACTACTTTTCACCAGCAATGTTAGCAAAGATGGGTGAGAATGATTATGCCCAAATTTTTAGGTGAGATATAAACATGTAGAATCATGCATATAAAAAGTATCTAGCTGGGTATGGTGGCACACATCTATCATACCAGTGGCCCTGGAGGCTGAAGTACAAGATTTGCAAGTTCAAAGCCAGACATAGCAACTTAATGAGGCCCTAAGCCATTTAGCTAGACCCTGGCTCAAAACAAAACAAAACAAAAGGGCTGGGGATGTTGTTCAATGGTTAAGTACCCCTGGGTTCAATCCAATGTATGGGGGAGTGGGGGGAAAAGTATCTAGAAGAATATAATAATTACTTCTGTGTTGAGGCAAAGATGATGAGAAAGAAAGTAATAGGGACTTATAAATATTTTTTTTACCTGATACAAGACCATTTTACTAATTGCTTCAATTCTGCTCCTGAGATGACATAGCTGTTTCAAACCTGTATCAATTTTTCAAACAATTAAGAAGAGTTTAATCTGAGATTAAGTTTCTGTGTGCCCAGTTTCAAGCTGTATATTGCAATAAATATAATCTTCAAAAATGAAATAGCTATATTTAGAAAGTAGATAAACTTATTATGTAGACAAGACTTCACATTGGAAGGAATAGAAGACTAGTGATAAGTTGCCAATTGTGGAGAACAAGCTAAGTGGTGCAGAATTACAGACAAGAAAAATCTGTACAGACAAACTACTCATAAAAAGCTTCATGTACGAGACAGAATCTACTACAGTCTTCTGCAGAAAAGTCTTGTGTTTCCATTTGCCTCTTTATAAACCAAAATATTAACTTAAGATGTATATTTATAAGTGTTAGAAGCTGGGGTTGGAGCAGTGGCTCAGCAGTTACAGTGCTTGCCTGGCATGCATGAAGATGTGGGTTCGAACCCCAGCACCACATACACAATGAGGTGTCGAGCAATGAAAGACACATGAAAAACTAAATAAAATTGATTGTCTACACTCTCTCTCTCCCCCTCTCTTACTGTCCCTCTTTCACTGTCCCTCTCTCTTAAAAAAAAAAAGTCAGAAGCTTAAGGAAATCAAATAAATGAAGAAATGGTGTTTGCAAAAATATTCCTGCCAGTATAATTCTAGGTAATTCTATTTGGTATTGCCCTCATATCCTTTCCAAGTCTGCAGCTAACTATTCCTTACAGCAGTTCACATGGATCACAGTCCATATACAATTGTTAATGGAGCAATTTTTCTGATCCACACCTCTTTTCAGACTTTCACATGTCAGTTTCTATAGCAAGAAAATGTTAAGACAGAATTTTGTGTATAAGTGAGTTATTAGAAAGTGTTATTTGGCTTAATATTTGTGAAAACAGGGGACAAAAAACAGAACTGAGCAAAGATGTTGAGCATCCATGCAATTTCAGTGGAGGCTTCAGACAACTCTAAGGGATGTCTGAAAGCTGAGTGAGTCTTTTGAGTTGTTCTGAGTCAAAGGAATAAGGCCAATATTTATATCCCATGTAGACCAGCCACAGGACGCAGGTCACTTCAAAAACGCAATGTGTCCTTGTGTGAGGTGGTTTCTTAGCAGAGATAAGTTGTACATAGTACTAACAACTGATACCTTTATGTTTGCAGCATTTCCAATTCTGGGGAAGTAAACTATTCTACATGGAAATGGAAATCTGTGTTGTATATCATAGTGTATTCCATGTGGCCCATATTATTCATACTGTATCAGCCCAATACCTCTGTGGGACCTCAGCATAGAGTTTAGCTATTCATCTTAATGCACATGCACAAGCCCCATTCTTCTCTTTGATGCTGCTGCATAAAATACCCCAAATATACAAAACTCAGGAAAGATAAGGATATAAGACACCTTCTCATAAAAGTCACACTGAGATGTGGAGTTCTGGAGCCAACATACCTTCAATCACAAACCAGTCTGTGTTGATAGAATTGTTTTTTCTTTATATTGACACACTAGATAACAGAGTAGTGACTCCATTTTCTGCTGGGACAGCAGTATGACTGCTTCTCTTTACAAATAATGATTCTAGGTTAGGTAGGACCCCAGAAAACAGAAAAATTAAAATATATCTTCCATCACTTCTATGTTCTATGCTTCTGCTGCTTTGTCATGCACTTGCAGGATGAAGAACCCAGGATGGCCCTTGACTCTTTTCAGAAAGAATGTGCTTTATTTTCTTCCTATTTACCCTACCTTTAAACTCCCTACTCACTTCCTTAAAGAACACTCAAAAGCTAAGGTTTTTTTCTCCTCCCACCCAGGTCACATTAATTGTACCCCATTCAGTCTTCTTATATGGGTTCTACAGCTCTCTCCATCTCTACACCTTGTGAGAAAACACTTCCCACCTATTTCAGCATAAATGATATTGCCACAATGTGAAGATCAACATCACATGTGCAAGACAGAGCTAATAGGGCCATATGAAGCTATGCTCCAGCAAGTACTGCTGGAAAACTCAGGATCAGTCAAAATGATTAAGTCTTAGTCCAAAAAATACAAATGACAGGTCATACTTTTTGTAGAAGAAGATTGCAATACCATCCATTTGGAGTTTCTCTAAGGCATGCTCAAGATGATAGGTTAAAGTGCAGACAGTCTTGGGGATGAGTGTAAGCTAGTTTTTTTTTTTTATCAGTTTAGCAAAATTAGAAAGATATCTGCTTCAGAATTGGATCTGGAGTAAAAGGTAATAATAAAATTCAGTATATCAACACTCATAACTTCAGTTATGACTTCTCTTAATTAATATTCCTTAGTATTTAATGCACAAAGAGTATTTCCTCAATATTTAAAGACTATGAAGTTACACACAAGGATGCAGGAGAGGGCTTTGGTCAGGAAATGATAATCTGGAGCACTTAAAAAGAGTTGAGTTGACATTATAAACTCTACCAAGTTTCACAGTCAATCATTCACATTTATACTAAGCCACATGTATAATTATGAAGATTATCATTTGAAATGAAGTTATCCATACTGATGCTCTTCACTTCATGAACACAAAATTAAATCCTGTTTCATTTCCTGACTTACAAATCGTTTCTCCACCTATCCTTTTACTGTCACATCTCCTATTTAATGCCACTGCATTATGCAACTCCATCTCTTCTACTTCTAAACCATAATACATGATTAAGGGATATAATGAGTTTGTTCAATCCTTTGGCCCAGAGACTAGGTAGAAAACACAATAGTTGGTTTGCAACAGATAGCAGAAGCCTAAACATGGAGATTAATACCCTACCCTGAGGAAACAGTTGCTCTGGAAATCTTGTCTGCTCAGGTGATATGATTCTATCCAAGACCAAGAATAGTGTCCAATATGAGATACGCAGGCATAAGTGGATGATCAGGCACTTCATGCATGCTCCCTCTTGGAGCTGCCAACTTATGAATGCTAGGCCAATTCCAAATAAGACTAACTGACTATTGTGTAACTCAATATTGCTGTTGGCATTAGCACCCTATATATTTCGAGCTGTTTTCAATGTTTTAAAGATCAGTCAATGCTTAATCTCTGAGAATTAGAGAGAAAAAGTTGTGTGAAAAGGATTTCTATGTTTATAGAATGATTATTTGGTCTTCATGTCTGTGAGCTAATTTGCATGCACTAATGATACTGATGAAAAATCCATCCACCAGAGGAAATTCTGAAAGCATGACGGTCCTGATACCTTGAACAAGGCAACAAGAAAACCAAACACAAAATATTCTAGAGTTAGAAACTGGCACTCCGGCTACTGACATGCAAATTAAGTAAGTAAGCAAAAATCTCCCCTTGAAAGATCTGAAAGCCATAGAAAGCTTTGGTACCAACACCACTGACAAATCACCATCGTTCTAATATGGGCCTCCAACACACACTCCCAATACTTACAAAGTTAGAAGAATCTGCTTTTGTGCTCTACAATTTTGTGCTCTCTCTAATTGTTTTCTTTGGCTTCTATTTTTCTCATTGACTCTGAAAATGTATTTGGGATTCTAAATAATTTTATGGTCAAGCAATTTAAAAAATTAATCTAAAAAATCACTGTGAGATGGCACACAGTTTGGGTGTAGGGCAAGGTTATATGGAAATGACCATATACAGAATCAGGAGTGCAGGACATCAGAAAGACTATGTAGACACAAGTAGAGCTCGATGGTGAATTTATGCCATTTTAGTAGTAAAGAAACTAATGAACCAAGAAAATTAAAATATCAAGATTAATATTATATAGAAACCACTTACTAAAACCAGTCTTCAAGACACAACAGTTGTTAGGAACAAGACAAAAGTATTCTCATCTCTTCCAGGCCAATTCCAGATATATAAAGTACCCTGATATCCTGGACAAAATAGATTATTTATTTTAGAAAATAAAGGGTTATTTATTTTCTGTTATATTTTAGCTACTAGAGATTTTGTCCCATGGTTTTTTGGATCACCCAACTTTTTAAAAAAAGACAAATTTCATGCAAAATTAGCAAAGTCAGTGTTAGCCATCTATTCAAAACCAAGGAATTCTAATCCTAAAAGAAGAAGTTAAAACATTCTGCTTTGCTTCTGGTATGGGCTCCAGCACACACCCAGGATAGATTGGAAGAGAATCCCTGTCTGGAGCAGCCCCTGTCCATCTGATGCCCAATATGCTGGTCTGCATCTCTTCTGGTCCCAGCCCTTCAGACACCCAGGACACCCCTGAGAATGACCTCTAAGCAGAACAGAGTCCCCTCCTTCCCAGGTGAAGGACTGGTCCAGCCCTCTTCTGGTTTTGGCCCAGCACATGCCCAGGATAGACCAAAGGAGAATCTAATCATGGAGCAAATCCTGCCCACCCGATGTCCAATATGCCAGTCCAGGCCTCTTCTGATCCTGGCCTGGTAGGCCCCAGGGCAACCCAGGTTTCAGATAAGTAATCTTGAGCCTAGATCAAAAAGGTAGAGCAAAACAAGGATCCAGGAAGAAGCAACTTTTTGGAGGAAGGTGACCATCAAAGGAGTGTCTTCTGACCTCACCCTTTTACTTGAAAGAAAGAACCAACTGAAGACCTCACATTACCACAGGGAACCTCAATTCAGCTATCCAGAAGAGGCTCTTCAAAAATGAAGACTGAAACTAGAAAAGGTTCACCTCAAATGCACAACTTCCCTGAAAAGGAGCCCAAGGATAGGGAGTGGGATTAAATCCTAGGAAAAATTAACAGTGATCTGATTACTAAAAGTAACAATGAACTAAAAGAAGATATAATGAAGGGACTAAGTGAGAAAATTCAAGAGATGAAAACTCTATTGTCAAAGAAATAGACATACTGAAAAGGGAAATAACAGCTGAAATTTTCATTCAATCACATTAGAAGAATGATGGAAGAATTTAATAATAGACTAACTTCTATGAAAACAGAACCTCAGCTCTTGAAGAAAGACCGTCTGACAGGAGGATAGGCTGAGTAAGCTTCAGGGCAGGATGACCAAAAAAAATTAAATTAAATTAAATTAAAAAAAACACAAAGTGTGAACAGAATTTCCAAAAGTTTGTGATGAAGCCAGAAGAAACCATCTAAGAGTCATAGGGATACACAAAGAAATTGAAGCACAAATAAATTACATAAAGAAAATTTTCAATGAAATAGTTAAAGAAAAATTTTCCTATGTTAAAATAGAATCAGATATGCTCATCTAGGAAGTATATAGGACACCCAATAGGCCTAATCAAAAGAGAAGTTCACCAAGACACATCATATTCAAAATGTATAACAGTGAAATCAAGGAAAGAATAATAAAAGCTGCAAGAGAGAAACACCAAATCACATTCAGAGGCAAACAAATAAGGATCACATCTGACACTTTAGCTCAGACTCCAGAAGCAAGATCCATAAAGGACATCTAAGTGACAACAACCTGCAGCTAAGAAAACTATACCCAGCAAAGCACAGTTTCAAATTCAATGGGGAAACAGAAATGTTTCATGATAAGATCAAACTTGCAGCATGCATGAAGAGAAAACCAGCATCACAAAAAATCCACAAAGATAAACTCCAGATTGAAGACCAAGCAAACACTCCTCAAAATCCTTAAACAGGATAAAATCAATAAAAATACACACTATGAAAAGACAACAAAGAATGGACAAAACTCACTATTAAAACATGATGACTATGAACCGCAATCACATAACTATCCTAACATTAAATGTAAATGGTATCAAGGCACCAATCAGAAGAAACAGATTAGTGGATTGTATAAAAACACAAAATCCAATAATATGTTGCTTACAGAAGAGCCACATTATAGCCAATGACATTCACAGATTGAGGGTGAAAGGATGGAAAAAAATTTACCAGGCAATACAGCCCAAGAAAGCAAGTGGGAGTTGAAATATGTATACCTTACAAAACAGATTTCAAACATACATTAACCAGAAGAGATAAAGGCCATTACATACTAGTAAAGAGAAAAATACAACAGAAAAATACAACCATAGTAAATGTATACTCTCCAAATACCAATGTCCCCAACTTTGTGGAAAAATTACTCTACGACATAAAATTACTTTGGTACTACAATACGATAATATTGGGAGACTTTAACACTCCTCTAAAACCAATAGACAGATTGTCAAAGCAAAAAAACAATAAAGAGATCTCCAGCCTAAACAACTCCATAAATCAAATGGAATTAACAGATATCTATAGATTATTCCACCCCAAATTGGCTGAGTATCCCTTCTTCTCAGCAGTGCATGGACTCCTCTCCAAAATATATCATATTCTAGTTCACAAAGGAAATCTCAGCAAAAATAAAAATCGACATTATTCTATGCATTTTATCAGACCATGATGCCATATCCCTAGCCATTAACAGCAAAAATCATATACATGGAGACTGAATAATACCCTATTAAATGAAGAGGGGATCCAGGAAGACATGAGAGCAGAAATTGAGAAATTCTTGGAAGAGAGTGAGAATGAAGACACAACGTTTCAAAACCTTTGGGACACCATGAAAGCATTCTTAAGGGGAAATTTTATAGTAATGAGTGCTTACGTTAAAAACCAGCTGAGATCCTGAATAAATAAACTTAAGCTCCACCTAAAATCCCTAAAAAAGAAAGAACAGTTTAGTCCCAAAGCCAGCAGAATACAGGAAATAATCAACATCGGAACTGAAATCAATGAAATTCAGGACCAAAAAATAATAAAAAGAATTGATGAAACAAAGAGCTGATTCTTCAAAAACAAATAAAATAAATAAATAAAATCAACAGACCCCGTAGGTAATCTCGATTAAAGGAGAGAAGTGAAGAAAATCAACGAAATCACTAAAAAATGGCATGATAACCAGTGACATTAAGGAAATCAAATGAATTATCAGAATGTATTTTGAAAAATTATACTCCCATAATTAGATAATCTGGAAGACATGGACAAATTTCTATACACATACAACATCCCCAAACTGACTCAGGGCGAAATTGAAATCGTAAGAATTCCAATAATAGGCACTGAAATCCATATAGCAATTAGAAGCCTTTCAAGGAAGAAATGCCCAAGACCTGATAGATGCCCTACTGAGTTTTATTACACATATGAGGAGGAGCTAACACCTCTACTTGTTAAGCTATTTCCAGAAATTAAAAAAGGGGAACTCTTTCAAACACTTTTCAAACAAAGATGCATGAAAAAAAAAAAAAAAGAAAACTATAGACCAATTACACTAATGAACACTGACACAACAATCCTAAATAAGGCTCTGGCAAACCGCATTCAAAAATACATCTAGAAGATAAGTCATCATGATCAAATGGGCTTCATTCCAGATATTCAAGGCTGGAATTTAAGCAGGATTAAGGACAAAAACTATATGATCATTTCAATCAATATAGAAAAAGGCCTTCAACAAAATTCAGCAGACATTTATGCTCAAAATTCTAGAGAAAATAGGGATCAAAGTATACCTTAACTTCTTGAAGGCCATATATAACAAACCCTTAGCTAGAATAATATTAAATGGAGAAAAGTTGAAAGCATTTCCCCTAAATTCAGGAACAAGACAAGACTGCCTGCTCTCACCACTTTTATTAAATAAAGTCCTCAAAAGCCTAACTGGATCAATAAGACAAGAGAAGGAAATCAAAGGAATAAGAATAGAAAGAGAGGAACTCAAACTATATTTTTTGGCTGAGAAGAAGAAGAAATCAGGAAATTGGTCTGATTCACAATATCCTCAAAAAGAATAAAATACTTGGGAATTAATCTAATAAAGGAAGTAAAAGAATTCTACCATGAAAATTATCATGGGCTGGAACAGTGGCTCAGCGGTTTCGGTGCTTGCCTGGCAAGCACGAGGACCCGGGTTCAAACCCCAGCACCACGTACACAACTGAGTGTTGGAGCACTAAGGCTATGTGAAAAACTAAATAAAGTTGTTTCTCTCTTTCTCTGTCTCTCTCACTGTCCCTCTCTCTTTAAAAAAAAAAAAAAAAAAAAAAAAGAAAATTATCAAACATTGAAGACAGAAATAATGAAAGATGTTATATGCTTTTGGTTAGGCAGAATTCACATTAAAAAAGTGGCCATTCTCCCAAAAGCACTATACAGATTCAATCCAACCCCTATCAAGTTACTGGCATCATTGTTTACAGATAAAGAAAAAGCAATTCTCAAATTCTTGGGGAAC
Organism: Aplodontia rufa; assembly: GCA_004027875.1. Lineage (NCBI taxonomy): Eukaryota > Metazoa > Chordata > Mammalia > Rodentia > Aplodontiidae > Aplodontia > Aplodontia rufa. The sequence continues at coordinate 8,452 of PVKS010025729.1, read as the reverse complement.
AACAAGAAACCCAGAATAGCCCAAACAGCACTAAGCAAGAAGGACAAAATAGGTGGTTTTGCAACACCAGATCTAAAACTATAGTATGGGAGGTCTAGTAACTGGTATCAAAGTAGAAGGAAGACCAATGGAACCAAATAGAAGACTCTCAGACAAACCCACAAATCTTTCAACATTTGATATTTGACAAAGGGGATCAAAATACACCATGGAGGAGAGACAGCCTATTCAACAAATGGTCCTGGACAAAATGGACAGCCACCTGCAGAAAATTGAAATTAGATCCTTATCTCTCACATTGTACAAAAATGGAATCAAAATGGATCAAGGATATAAGAATTAAACCAGCTACCATACAACTGCGAGAAGAACAATTGGGACCAACACTCCAGCATGTGGGAGTTGGCAAAGACTTCTTCAACAAGACTCCCAGAGTGAAAGAATTAAAGTCAATAATTAATGAGTAGGATGCCATTAAATTAGAAAGCTTTTGCTCAGCCAATGAATTAGTCAAAACTTTCAAGAGAAAATGTTCAGAATGGAAAATAATCATGGCCAGCAATTCCTCTGACTGAAGACTAAAGTCCAAAATTTAAAAGTATTTGAAAAACTTAATATCAAAAACATAAACAATCTAATAAATAAATGGGCCAGAGAGCTAAACTGAAACTTCTCAACAGAGGAAATAAAACAAGCTAATGAATACATGAGAAAGTGTTCTAAATCACTATTAATAAGAGAAATGCAAATCAAAACTACATGAAGATTTCACCTCACTCCAGTCAGACTGGCAAAGATGAAGAATAGAAACCATAACAAGTGCTGGAAGGATTGTACGGAGATAGAAACACCAGTGCACTGTAACTATAGAATGGTACAGCTGCTCTGGAAAGCGGTGCGGAGACTCCACAAAAAAAGGGTTGGATCTACCATATGACCCAAGGCGTTCAAATCAGCACATATGGCAACATAGCAAAATCAATGTTCATAGCTGCTCAATTTACAATAGCTAAATTATGGAACAACCCAGATGCCACACACTGGTGAATGGCTCCAAAAGCTCTCGTATATATATGCACAATGGAATTATAATCAGCTATTAGAAATAATGATTTGTGGCCTTTGTAGGTAAACTGATGACAATGGAAGAAATTATGCTGAATGAAGTTAGCCAAATCCAAAGAGTCAAGGGCTGAATGTTTTCCCTTATTTCTGGAGGTTAGAGCTAAACCTTAGTTGACTTGGGTGAAAGGTAATCAAACTCATATATTACACTCACCTAAGGCATAGTGATACATAATCTAGGGCAAACATAGACACGCAGTTGAGAGAGGAGGGAAGGGAGAAGTGAGAGGCTGGGAGAGGGAGGGAGGATAGGAAGATATTTATGGATACAATCAACAATTTAATATGCTCTTTAAGCCCCTGAGAAGTCAAATAATAATTATCCAAACGTTTAATGCTGGAAAATTTACAATCATATGATTGTAAAAATTTGTAACTTATTGTGGCATAATATAGTAGAATAAAGAGACTGGGGTATGGGCAATATGGTGGTAACTATGGTTTAGGATCAAATGAATATCATATTGTTGCTTTATACACATTTAGGATTATACAATAACTCAACTCAGTAAAAATATAAAAAAATTCCACCTTTGTAGACTGTACATCCACAAGTAAAAATTAAAAAGTTTGGTACATAAGAGACAATATATAATTGTATAGAAATATATTCTCTTTTCTAATTTGATGGAGAAGTAACTTTTTACTTAGGATTAGGGGGAAAAACATTTCTTGTGGCAATGCAAAATTTGGCAAGGAGATCTATTATGCCTCTTTTTTATGAGTTTATTAAAGATATTTTAATAATAGTCATTTTGGGTAAGTGTAGTAAATGAAAGCAACTAGGAATTTAGTGTCAGGATAAACTGCCTCCTGTTTCTCAAAATTATATATATAAAAAAGGTCTGTATCAAGTCAACAATAATGTCAAATCTGAAGTCTGCTAGTTTGCCCATAGAATATGGCTTATAGATTTTATGGAAACTTTGCAGATCTCTTCTTAACAATAAATGTTCCGGAACTGAAAAAAAATTTCATTGGTATCTGGCATTCTCATTTTGTGCTTACGTCTGTCACTATTTCTAATGAAACAGAAGGAAATGAACATTATCCTTGATCCTAGAGATGGAAGATTGAGTTTTCTTTAAAAATTACTGAAGTATTACAAGATTAATTTTTTTCAGTGCTTTGTATTTTCCAGTTCCAAATATAATATAAATGTTACACACCGATGAAAGGAATCCATGTAGAGCAGAGAATTCTCCTAAGAACGTCACCCAAGGTCCAGAAGATTTGTTTATATATAAGATTGCGATTCATTTTCCACTTACACATTGCTCACTACCATGTACTTACTATAAAGCAAACTAAATTGTGAAACCCAGAAACTGCCAAGGTTGGACAGAAATGCTGTTCAGCACAAAAGGAAGCAATCTGGTACACCTGACATGCCAGGGATTTAGAAAACAAAACCTTTTATTCATCTGTCATTCTCTTGGAATATGTTGGTAAAAATCACAAACAATTCATGCAGGCTGAATATTCTTTTATTAAAATCCAAAATACTTTCCAGTGGAAAAATAAATACTACTGTATTTTTTAGAAAATAAATTCAAATTTATAAAAAAGAAATAAGGACAGGATATAAAAACCAGGAACAAAAAAGTAAAAGCCAGAAATTAAATCCATTGCCTAGTAATCATGGTGAGGGTTAGCAGAATACATAAAACATAGTTACTTCACTCAGGAATCTAAAATCCTATTACAACAGGAAAATAAAGACATAAAATCATATTTTCCACAATCTTAAAATACAAATATTTTGCAAAGAATTAAATGAGACAAGGCAAGACTACACTAGTAACCTCTTTTGGTTAAAAAGAAGAAAAGAACGACTTTAGCCTGTGATTTTTATAGAGATAGAGAATTTGAAACATTTTTTTAGGTTGGGTAGAGTGGTAGAATAAGTGTGGTTGTAGTGAAATATGTTTTATACAGTTGAATTTCCAAGAATTGTGAAATTCATTTTTTCAAATTAAATATGGTCCAAGCCTAGGTGTTCTCTTGAAGGCAGTTGATTGCTGTTACTATGCCAAAATTTGAAAGGGAAATCTTGGTCTATGCCAGAGCTATGGTACCTAAATGCTCTTCCACTTCATGAAATTAGAACTCTCTCTTTTCTTTTCACCTTTTACCATTTGTGTAATCCCTGATATTTGTTTGTTTGTTTGTCTGTTGTTTTGTTTTTTTACTTATCTCTTTCTGCATTGAATATTGGCATTACTTTCTGTAGAGGAATGAATAGTGTTCTCCCATTGCCCAGAATCTCAGAATGTGACTTTGTTTGGAAATAGGGTCTATGCAGATGTACTTCATTAAGGATTTCAAGTGGAAATCATCCTGAGTTTAGGGTAGGCCCAACATTCGATACAAATGTCCTCTAAGAAGAAGAAAAGACACAAAAGCCCCCAAATGACGAAAAAAGCAAAGATGGAACTGGTGTGTTTACATGCCAAGGATTGCCTGTGCTACAATATGGAGCTTAAAAATGTGTCCCAAAAGCATATGTTAAAGACTTGGTCCCCTGCTTGAAGCTGTTGGGAAGTAGTAGAACCTTTAAGTGGTGGGGCCTAGTGGGAGTTATTCTGGTCACTGGAGACATGCTCTTGAACTAAATAGTGGGATCCTAGTTTCTTATCTTTTCTTTTTGTACTAATCATGAGGAGAAGAGATATGCTCTGCCTCATATTTCTGCCATGATTTGATGCCACATTCCCAGAGCAACAGAGTTAAAACTGTGAATGAAAATTAACCTTTTTTTTTCTATAAGTTGATGTTGTAAGCAAACATGGGTGAGTTTTGAAAATATAATGAATTATATTTGTAAATACATAAAATAAAGGGGGCAGTGTACCAGGTAAGCAAACTAAATGACATACCCGGTTACAGAGCATATTCACTGAAACCATCCAATATTGCACATTTTTTAGTTAGTGTTATGAATCTGTAATGCTAAATAGGAAAGGATGAGGCTTAAGCTATGAAGTACAAGGAGGACTTTTTCCCTCACTGGATATTTCAATAAATCTTTAATAGATAATTAGGAAATTAGTCACTTAAACACTGCATACAATATAAAATAATTAAAAACATTTATTTTTGAAGAAAGAATCTGCAATTTACATGTCTAAAATCAGTTATTTCCATTTTCTTTTTAGCTTTTTTCTCCAGGATATGTTCATATGGACTGAAATTTATTCATGTGATAGTAATAAATACAAAATTTTTGCTTTTCACTTTTTTCCATTTAATCCAACATCATAAATACTTTCAGATTTTGACTTATTTTCATGACTTTCATTGAATGATACCATAATATTACATGAGGTGACTATTCCTTGAGTTAACTATTTTTACATTTTTAGTATTAAATTTATTCTTAACTTTTTATTGTAACTGGTACTACAATGAGGTCTTCATACTCATAAGTTTCTTTTTCCTTCTTTTGAGGTTTCCTTAGGATAGATATATTCCCAAGAGAAGAAGTATAGAGTCAAAGAACATAAAGTTTTAAGTGGTTTGTGATATATAACATCGAACTAATTTCCAAGAGATATATAAATTCATATGTAGCAAACCAGCTTTATTGGAAATGTAATAAGATTAAACTATTATTATTTTTAATATTTATGCTAAGATAAAAGTTGTTCCATTGCATTATTATTGTTTAAATTTATATTCCTTTGAAAACTGTAAGGTGAAAATTTTTCATATATTAGGTATATGGGATCAAACAATTAAATAATTAATTTTTCTTTAGTTACACAAAAAGTAGAGGCATAATACTTTACAATGCATCCTGACATCATAGGCATGCTGAAAAAAAAGAAAAGTTGATAAAGAAAAAATTCCTAAGCTTATCCCAATATGCAATGGGATTTCCTGTCATGAAATCATCCATGGAATTATTTTTCTAGAGTTGACTCCTAACAGTCTAATTTATACCAGTTGATAAGTAACTCTTTGGTATATGTTGTCTTCAATTAGTTTTAAAATGGTTCTATATACTTGAGTCATAGAAAATAAGATTCATTTAAATATTTTTCTTATGACTTCATTCATTGATTTTTAAATTTTAGTTTTTGGTTGTATTCACAATAATGAAGAAGCAATTAAGAAAATTTGAATGCAATTTCACTTTCAACTTCAAAATTGCAATTCAACACAATATTTTTAGGGGCTACTAGAGATAAGATATTTTTATTTGTTACCAGAAAAGACAATAATTTCTTCTTTTTTTATGTGCTATTGCAGTTAGATAGTTCACTTTATCTAGTTCATTATAATTCTGTATATCTCCTTGATTTCAAAAAAACATATTGTCTAATTTTGACTATCAGCAATTTGGAAGAAAACTACAAATACACTAAAAAAAATCACACCAAAGACTATTTGCTGATACGCCAAAGTTATTCTTCTTTGTAGTGTGCTATAATCAGAATAGTAAATATGACAGATATGATGAAATTGAGTTACAGAGCTGAAAAATAATTATTCAAATTTTAATATTAATTATTCATTTTCCTTTATTTTTCTTTAAAATAGAGTTTTAAAATGGATTGATAATAATTGGGATTTTAATAATATTGAAAAGGAAGCAAGTTTTCTCACCAGGTATGTAATTTGCAAAAAGCGTTATTTTGGTTTGACTAGAGTTCCTTGTATTTTGTCAAACAAAGTTTAACTGCCTTTTAGGAGAATTGTAAGGTACAATAAAAAATATTAGTATCAATATAAATAAATAACAAATGGTTTAGTTTCTGAAAAAAGAATTCTGCAATTCATAAAGAAGAACAAAGAAAAATGGCTAAGAAACTTTTGAATAACATATGAAACAAGAAGACATTACTATATTCCACATTCAAATGAATTATATAACTAGAATAAATATAATAGTGATATGGTGTAAAACTAGAAATGTTTTAGTGACACAAAATTAAAAACTCAAATACATTTAATAAATGATGAAGGAATTATCACAATTAGTAGAAAATAAATTGTTTATTCAACAAATATTAGCTATTATAAATGAAAATAAAACCAAAAGAATGCCATAATTATCATCACTCATAAAAAAATGATTCCAAAAGATTAAATATATAAGTAGGAAATGGGGAATTATAAAAGTTCTGGGACAAAATTGAGATAAATATCTGATCTCTGGTTTGGGGAAAAAACTTCTAATAACACAATCAATGGGGAAATCATTTGATGAATGGATTAAGAAATTGTTATACATATATATATGTATATATATATATATATATATATATATATATATATATATTCTACTCAACTATTAAGAATGAAATTAGGGCTTTTGCCAGTAAATGAATGAAATGGAGAATATCATATTTAGTGAAATTAGCCAACTCAGTTACTCAAAAGTTAAAGGTTTTTCTCTCATATGTGGTAGCTAGAGTAAAATAAAGGAGAAGGGGAGGGGAGGTAAGATGACGTAAAGAACCATTCAAATACTATAAATTAATAGACAAACTAAAGAAAGTTGTGTAGAGCAAAGAGAAGGAGAAAGGGGAGGACAGTTGGGAGGGAAAAGGGGAAATGAAAAGAGGGTGATTTTAAAAAGTATAATTTGTACCTCTAATATACTAAATAATTCCCATGCACTCAATAAAAAATTGGCATGGTGGTGCATGTCTGTAATGCTAACAATCTGAGAGGCTGATGCAGGAGGATCACAAGTTCAAGGCCAGCCTCAGCAACTTAGCAGAGCCTTAAGAAACTTAGTGAGACCCTGTCTCAAAATAAAAAATAAAAAGGGCTAGGAATATGACTCAGTGGCTAAGGTCCCCTGGGTTCAATCCTTGGTACCAAAAATAAAACAAACAAAAAATAATTGGGAAAGTTAAAAACAATAATCAAATGGAGATCAGTAGAAGAAAGGACCAGGAGGTAGGAGGAGGTAAAGGATGGGCAAGTTCTGAGGAGGGATACAGGCCAAATTGTATTATATTGTGTGCATGTATGAATATGTAACAATAATTCCCACCATTATGTACAAGTATAATGGACCAATAAATGTGTGGAAAAAAATTAATAGGGAGGGCTGGAGTGGTGGCTCAGTGGTCAAGTGCTTGTTTTGCATACACGAGGACCCAGGTTTGAACCCCAATATCATATACACTGCTAGTGTCAGAGAAACAAAAACCTGACAAAAAATAAATACAATTGTTTCTCTCTCTCTCTCCTTCTTTCTCTCCTCTCACTTTCTCTTTTTATAAAAAATTGAAAACCTCTACACATCAAAAAAGCATAAGAAAATTGAACACATGAAATATCAAGTGTATCAGATTAAAAGTTAGTAACTATTATAGACAAAATTCTCCTATAAATTCTTAAGAAACCCCTCAAATGCCAAGAGAAAAACAAACATACAAACAAAAAATGAAATGTAATTTCGAGTAAATATTTCAAAAATCCTCCCGAATTTAATAAGAAAAGCAACTTACAAATTGCAAAATTCCATTTTTCTCCCATCAAATTTCAAAAGATTTGATAATTGTCAAGCAGAAGCCAAGAAAAATCTCACAGTGCATAAAGAGCTGGCATAATTGCCTGGAAAACAAGTTTTAAAAATATATACAACATTTTAAAAATATTCATATTTTTTGATGTACTTTCACTTCAGAAATAAAGCCAAAAGAGAAAAAAATCAGAATATGAACACATATATCAAAATGTCATTTTGTATCACATTGGAAATAGTCAAAGCAGAACAGAAATAGCCTTATAATATCACATATTAATATGCGTATGTGGTATGTGTATATATATATAGTCATTTGTATATGCATTCATAGTCATATTTCTATACACAAATATATTATTTCCCAATTTTCTGACATATACATACATAAATATATAGAATATTAGTAATCAAATTATTAGTAATCAAATGCTGCCTAATTGATTTTTAATCATTTCTATAAAACGCTTTGCTTTAATAATCAAAAAATAAAAAACTCACTTAAAATCAAAATTTCTAAAGGGTTATTTATTCTTTTTAACAAAATAGCAATTCCTTACTTGTTCTGAGTAGTTAAGAATTAATAATGTTCCAAAATATATGAAAAAATACATTTTCTATTCAAATGGACACAAATCCTGTATTGTTATTTTGTATTTGGAGATTATCTAAGCTATAATTTCCTCTAATTTTTGTGCTAGATTTTCTTCAGATCAGAATTCAGGAATTGTTCCTTCATGTAAACTTCAGCAATTAATATTCAATGAATTTCTCCATTCCATTTTTTATTAATAAAAGGAGATGGAATTTGGTTAACAAGCATATGATCAATCAAGTCAC
>PVKS010025728.1:0-29498 GCA_004027875.1 Aplodontia rufa | reverse complement strand
GGCAGTCAGGTATACCCACCTGGCCAGGAGCCGCGACACAAGATCCTGGCCCGACGAGCTTCCCCAGAGCCTTGTTTCAAGCTTGATCAGTTCCTGGCTAGTTTCCCTGGACAAGCTCAGCCAACAAGGGCCGCTTCCTATCCCTCTGATTTCTAGAAGGGGCCTGTGACTCTCCAGGCTTCTGTCCCTGCCTAGGGGCATGAGCTGCTCCCAAACCCCAGGGCTGCTCAGGACCTAACGACAGCTCTCCAGGTGGACAGCTTTTCTGCCATGAGCAGAAACACGACTTTGGATGGTCCATGGCCTCCCTGGGGTGCAGGGAACCTGTTTCACCTGGGTGGATTGGACTAGGGTTGAAGGTGGAGATGGGAATTCCGGTTATCACCCTTTCCCGTATGAGGAGCACTTGGCTGATCACTAGCCACAGTCTTTGCCACTGAGCTGTGCCTCAGAACCCTTCTTAACATCAACTTCCAAGCAACTACATCTGATGAACCAGTTAGCCTGCAAGAGGAGGCCTGGTGGCTGTTCTAGCATCACTGATCTCAGAGACACCCCTCAGCTGTAGCGTCTCTCTGCTCTCCTCTGCACACGCCAGAAGGTACAGAAAGATGCTTTGACTAGTGTTCCAGGTCTTGGATTTCTCCCCCTAATTTCCCCTGAACTTTCCATGCCCTGAGAAACTTGGGAATGTGTTTAAGTGACGGAGAATACTCAGGAGGAGGAGCCCCCAGAAAGATCACTCCAGGACCGGGAGCTCAGATATAGGAACCAGTCGCTGCACCCTCCTGGCCAGTCCCGCTGGGATGTGGCTTTGTGGGTTGCAGTGTGGCTTTGTGGATAGCAGTCACCTCCACTGCTGTGACTTCCTCCTGGTATGGGGACAGTAACACCCCAGGGTATGGAAACTCAATTTTCTCCAGGCAGGATGGTGCCACCCAGTGCCAATTCTGAACCTGTAGGCCTAGGATACCTTCCTGGTCTTGCCACACAAAACACAACCAGACCCCAAGCCACTCACACCCCATCATGACTGTACATGTTGACCACCTGTTGTGTTCTGCAGTTATCTGTAACGTCCCTTTGGACAAGGACTGAGTGAATCCTGGGGTTTCCTCTAAAAGACTCTGCCCCAAACTCACAGAAGATGAGCTGTGATCCCTGAACAATTGTGATTTGAGCTTCTGCACCACACAATCCCTCAAAACCCTTCAGCAGTATGGGTGTAGGGCTATCCCAGTGACTTAGGAGGCTGAGTCAGGAGGATTCCAAGTTTGAGGCCAACTTTGGCAACATAGTGAAACCCTGTCTCAAAATGAAAAAAATAAAGTAGGCTGGGGATGTGGCTCAGAGGTAGAGCACTCCTGGGTTCAATCCCCAGTGCCAAACAATCAAAAAACCTTTCAGCATGAAACAGGCAGCAAAGGGCAGAGCCGCCACGGCCCACCTGGAGCTTGAGTGGAGAATAAAGACGACAGACAAATCAATGGCAGATTCTGTGCCAGAGGGAGAGCACCGGCCGACTATCCTACAGAAAAACCCTGAAAGAAACAGACTGCATCTTCCCGTATTAACGAAATGAGTCTGCTCAGTCAAGTCCAAGATTTTACTTAAAAAACAAAGACTCCAGAGGTAAAACACACTAAATAAATTCAAGGGACAGGCAATTTCTGAAGTCACATTTTCTTAACTGTAAGGGAATCTTAAAGGCGCATGTTCTGACCTGCACGTGCTCACTGACCCCTGCCATGAATAAAGCAAGGCCCTGGCTCCAAGGTCAAGGCTTCTGAACACTGTTTACTGAAGGCTCTTCGGAAGGCCTCCAAGCAAGGGAGGTGGATGGATTGCTGGCTCCCAGGGATGACTGTCGTTTCTGCAGGCCTTCCTGACTCAGCCTCGCTTCCAGGGCAGAAGACCTGACGGAAGATTTGTCCAAAGCCTGACAGTCTGAGAGGGAGGAGGGCTGCCTGCAGAGGTGGCATGTAAGACAGACTGGGAGGAAGGGGGAAGGTGTTCAACTGAGAGAGAGAGCCGGAGGCAAGGTCCCAGAGGAGGCAGGTAGGAGCAAAACCCCAGGAGCTGGGCCAAAGGCTCTTAAAAGGCCTAATGAGAGGCGGCTATGCATGGTGGAGAGGCCCAGGAGAGAGGCACCATCTATGGAGCACAGCTTTGGAATCCAGGACTTTGGCTCTCGGTCAGAAACTAGCAAATGTCACAGGCAGCCTGACTTTGGAGTTTTATCAAGCCCACGGGGTTCACTTTGCAAAAGCAAATGAGGGACAGAGTGACCTCCTGACCCAAGGCCAGCTCTGGAAGCCAGAGTTTCTGCCTAGAGCCCGGGTCACCCGTCAGGGGGTTCAGTCTGATGGCAGGCTCTGCAGGAGGACGGAGGATTGCATGCATGCTGGAGTCTGTACCATGGAAACACTGACAATGAGTCTGTGGCACAGAGGTACCATGTGCTAGGACTTGGCCTCCAGGTCAGGCATGGGAGACGCCGAGAAGGCCACTGTTTCCCGAGCAAATGCGGAACTGCCCACCCGTCTGAACTACAGCTGAGGGCTATTAAGTGCTTTGTAGCAGCACCTACCAGATCCAACGCCGATTTTCGTATGATGGGCGTGGCTGAGAGGCACACATGGCTATTGAAAATTAAATTTAGATTAATTCGAATTACATAACACTAGAAAATCCTGCTCCTCAGTTTCACCAGCCACCGTTCAAGTGCTCAGCAGTCACATGCGGCTGTGGCTACTGCATTAGACAGCGTCGACTAGAACGTTTCCACCTTCGTGGAAAGCTCTATTGGACAACACAGGTTTACAGCAGGACTTGTCTCAGCCAGTGGGCCACATCCAGCCGCCACCTGCTTTGGTGAATCGGGTTCTACTGGACTACAGCCTGGCCCACCGACTCCTGTGTGTGCCTGCCAGAGCTGAGCAGTTGTGGCAGATGTTGCAACACCTTGACTTCTGATGATTGGAACCTTTATCAGAAGTTTGCTGAGGGGGCTGGAGCGGTGGCTCAGCGGTTTCGGCGCTTGCCTGGCAAGCACGAGGACCCGGGTTCAAGCCCCAGCACCACGTACGCAACTAAGTGTTGGAGCAACTAAAACCATGTGAAAAACTAAAGAAAGTTGTTTCTCTCTTTCTCTGTCTCTCTCACTGTCCCTCTCTCTTTAAAAAAAAAAAAAAAAGAAGTTTGCTGAGTCCTGGTGCAGACTGTCACAGACCTGCGTGAGCACCGGTTCTACAGGGACGCTCCCTAGCCCCTCTAGGAGGCACGAGTGCATCCTAACCATGGGGAAGGGGGCTGTCAGTGCCAATGCTGGGCATCACAAGGACCCAGGATGCCCACTCCAAGGGCACCTCTTCCAGGGTGACCGACCTCAGAAAGAGGCAATGGTGGTAGCACCTGGGTAGCCACAAGTTCACCCGGAAAAAGCACAGCAGAAGAATCTTACTGTTTGCTTTCTTTATTTTTTTCCATTCTTCCTCCAAGATCAACGAGGCAGCAGCACAAGTAAAAAGTGGGACACCGTGTTTTCCTGCTGCTAACTCAATAACCCCTCCTGAACCGAGGCTCCGCAGGGAGTCACAAGGCTTGCCTCGACTTCAGTCTATGCTGGGAGACCTGCATCCCACGCATCAAGAATCGCTCCCACCCTGACAGGGTGTTGCGCAGGGGCACTTATGTCCTCAGAAAGATTGACACCTGGAGCGAAGAGAGGCTGGCAGGTCAACCTCCTCCTGGCTTCTTTCAGGCCACAGAGGAGACCCAGGCTAATTTATCTGGCACCCTTGGAAGGCCAGCACCTATGGTTCTTCCCCACAATTGCAGAACCCATGGCCACTGCACCAGCAGGAGCTGGAGCTCCTGGGGACTCAGCTTGCACACCACAAGCCCGTGCCACCTGCCACACAGCAATCCTCCTGAATTGTGGCTGCTTCTCTCCCCTTTGAAAAGGAACAATAGGCTGATTTCCGAGGCCCACTGATGCTCACTTGGTAATGTCTCCATTGTCAACAGAGCAAGCTTTTATTTGAAACAGCTCAGAATGTCCTGGGGCCAGCCAGAGAGGGCGGGTTCTCTTAGGGCATCCAGAAGCCTCTCAAATTGTAACACCTGGGGACAGCAGGGCTCTGGGAGTGCTGCAGTGTTAGCTATGCCAATCACAAAGGCAGGGAAACTTGCTGTCACGCAAACAGGGGAGCCCAGTCCCCTCCACCTGCAGCCAGGAGGCTTCAACAGGAGCCGCTTCTCAGCTGAATTCTGTCCCCCACCAGCCGTTCTCTGCTGCCCTGTCCAAGGTATCTGGATAAATGGGAACAACGAAAAGAAAACATCCTAAACCGGCCTGTGCCTTGGGGACCAACCTTGCAACGAACACACGCTCCCAGGCACTTCTTGAATTACAGAGAAAACACAGCGAGTCTGCTACAGAGCTACTACTGGGGTGGGGCTTCCTTTGCTAGCATCTGGGACGCGTCTCAAGCGTCCAGCAGGGTCACCCGTGCTGCCGTCTCTTTCTCCCCCGCAGCCTCAGCCGTCTGGCGGGCAGGTTCACGGGCTGCTTCCCAAACTTCTCCATGATCTCTCGGATTCTGGCCAGGTTGGTCTTGCTGAGTGTGAAGTCGCATTGTGTGGCTCCCATGTCGTAGCCGACCATGCAGTTCTTGGTGGAGGAGGTAAAGCCCTCGGCCTTGGCGGTGACCACATACTCACCAGGGTTCAGGAGGCGCCAGTAATCCCCGTCACTGGCTGTGAAAAGAAACAGGCGGCCTCAGAGCAGCTCTTTTCCAACACAAATACCTATTCCAAGACCGCCCCCGGCAGAGAGCATCCCAGACCAGCAGCAGACTCCTGCAGAGGGAAATCTTTAATGCGTTCTGGAAGCCAAAATATTTTCCCCTTTGGAAGCCACTGTAACGGGTTTAACCAATGGGGCGTGGTGGGTAGGATCCCCTAGTGATCATGCACATTCCTTTGTCTGTGACAGTGCAAGCCATTCATTATGAACTTGAACTCACAGTGTTCCCTCACCACTAAACACCATCAGACTTCCTGATCCCCTTGGCATGGCTATGAACGCAGAAAAACAGCTTCTAAAAGGGTTGGGTCCTTCACTTCCAAAAAGAGGAAAGGGCTATCCAGGAGAGGACCTGGTACCTGCAGCCACTCCACAACCAGATCCATGGCCAGGGCAAGGAGGGACTTGGAGCTGCAGGCGCTCACACTCAGCTGCCACAAGGCAGAGCCCTGTCAAGCTGAGGCTGGACCCGAGCTGGAACCCCTGCCTCCAATTAGACCACTGCTCACTTATGCAGCAGGTACTGATGTGATCGGGGTCATCCCTGGTCTCCTATGCACGTGGAAGACTTTGGCAGGGGCCAGGCATGGCCTTAGCCAATCCCCGTGAGCACCTGTGGCAGGTAAGACTTCTGTGTTCACCTATGTGCGCTAAGATGGCGTTCAGCTCCTGTTTTTCTTCATCCCATTGAACTGAACCAGCGTCTAACTGAGTGGGCACTTCTCGGTGTCAGTTGAGGGTGGCTTACCCTGGGTACACTGCGAAGGGTAAGACACACGCTCTACAACCTAACACAGGGGCCGAGAGGAGCGAGAGGCACTCATAGCTCAAGGACACGGTCTGGTAGAAAGAGAGGTGGGAGGACTGAGGGTGTGCAAAGGAGGGGCTCACCTGGCTTGGCCCAGGGACACCTTGAAAGGGGACCTGTGTGTGAGGCCCAGGCTACCTGTGTGCAGCCCTGGGACAGGGCTATCTCCAGTCTGCTAAAGAGCCAGGAAGGCATTTTATTTTGTAGCAAATCCTGCATTTTCACAAAAGGGAAAACAGGGTAAGCGCTGGGAAACACCAGGGAGCTGCCATGTGTGGGTGTGTGTGTGCACGCACACGCCTGGCCTCTCACATGCAGTCACCGAGTAGCAGACTGTATGCACCTGTGGCAAAAGCCACCTCCGCAGTTCATTCTTCACAAAACCTTGTGCTCCCATGAGCTCACTGCACAACATTCGGTGTCTCTGATGAAGGAGACTGTAATACAAATGTGAACCTGAGGCCACAAGGTGTTGCTTCACGTGCGCACGCGCGCTCGCACACACACACGTGTTCTTCCATCCTTTTGAAGATTCCAGGACTTGGATAGACAAGCAAACTTGTTATCTTAGTACTCGATCAAATCCAGCCTTTTCTCCAAAGCTTTAGACTGGGTGGGACATTCAGATTGCCCAGGAGACAGACCTGCTAGTTACTAGCTGTGTGGCCTTGTGCACAAGTTTGCCTTTCTGGGCACCAAATTACACACATGGGAAAAGGAATCACCAGATGAAAAATAATTAAAATTGAGTTCTCAATTTTAATTGCTGAGGTTCAAACCTGGGTCCTCACACATGCCAGGCAAGCTTTCTAACTGCTGAGCAACCGCTCCAGCTCCTGGACTCTTGACTCTGAATCTTTGTAACTACTGTTCCCTCCAAATGCAATGCTGTTCCTTGCTCTCCTGAAGACCAGCTTGTTCTCATCCCCAAGGGAGGGGCCCATCCTCAGTTCTCCCACCCATTCCTGTGTTTCACCTGATTTCCTTCTTCCTTGGTACTGCAATGAATTTATAGTCTGCAATGAACCTCAGATTTTTTGCTTATAATTCCTTGCAGGTCTCCATGCAGGCTCCTGAGGGAGGAGCCTAGTAGGTACTCAGTAAGACCTGTTGGGGACTGGAGCGGTGGCTCAGTGGTTCAAGTGCTTGCCTGGCATGCACAAAGACCTGGGTTCAAATCTAGCACCACATAGACAACTAAGTGTCCGAGAAGCAAAGCCAGGTGAAAAAAATACATAAAACTGATTCTCTCTCTCCCTCCCTCTCTCTTTAAAAAATAAGAATAAGACATGTTAGGAGAACGAATGAAATCATCGGGTCCAGTTTAGGACCAGGACAGGAAGTGTTGGAGCTATACTCTGAAGGCTTCCACTTCTGAGACAATCTGCCTGGTTCTGCCTCTGCCTGGAAGGGCACCCTCACCCAGAAGCGCCAAACTAGATGTCCCACATTATCCTGAGGCTCTCGTTGTCTCTGCTTCTACTCCTGATTACTGGAAATTGTCCTAAACTTGATGAGATGCAGGGCGCGCTAGGTCGGGTTCCTGTCCCGCTCAGCTATCAGGCTGGTGTTCAGGGATGGGTGCTCCATGCAGCCGCAGTGGAAGAAGGGCACACAGTGGGCACTACCCAGCATCCGTGGACATTAGGGGCAGCCCAGGTGCAGTGAATGCCTGCTCATTAGCAGGTCAGGCTGGTAGCCACCAAACAAGGGCAGTCCGCAGTGGAATTCGAGGTAAGGCATTTGGCCAACATACTTACATGCATCTCAGAAGCTTCCTTAGGAGCTTTGCTCCCTGGTGAATTCCAGCTAATATTTCTGTTTATTTTATGCAAAATCCTCTTGAGATAAAACTTGTCAGGTTGAATAAGGCTCAGACAGAAATTAGTGCAAATGCAGAGCTGTTGTTGAGCACCAAAAGATGGGGACCACCACTGAAATAAGAGCCACGTGCAACAGAAGAGTGCGGCTGTCAGGAGAACACTGGGAAGTCACTCACAGCGGTAATGAAGGGGGAGACACACTTCCCATGAGCTCATCCGAACGGCCGCTGTGATTACAGGGGCTGGAAATCCCATTAGGCAGAGCGCTCCCATCCAGGCTTACGGGCCCCAGGGCCTCTTTACCTCCCACTCGGTTGAAAACCCTCACGTCTTCTCATGAGCCAACCAGGCACTAAATAGTCCAAGGAATGATCCCGACTCTTTTATGGATCACTGTTTTAAAGGAACTCATACATAATATTTAAAATATAAGTCCTATGTAGGACCAGATGGACCGGTCTGCCTTCCTCCATTCCTGGGACTGCCAGCGTCCCTGTGATCTCTGGCACCTCACAGGTGCTCCGTCCACACTTCTTGAATTAACAGATGAATGAGGGAGCAAATGAACGAGTGAATGCTGGAGGCCTATGAGCGGCTACTGGGCACAGAATTCCATGGAATGCAGCGAGAAGCCTCGTGGTCAACAGCTGTAAGATCCAGGACAAGTGGTAAAGATGTTCCAAAACATTGAGTGACGAAATTGGTAACTAAGCAGGAAGGATGCACACAAGGTCTCCTGTCTTGTGGCATTTCGGACATAATCCATCCATTTAGATAACTAGCTTCCTAGGTCAGGCAGTGTGGTGCTGAACCAAGGGGGACCCCAGCTGTCCTTCTCCTATGTGCTAGGGCTCCTGTCTCCTGGCAGGTCAAGCAGGGCATTTTGATGGAGGATGGGGTCTGCTGACCCGTGTGCACAATGAGGACAGCCAGTGGGGTTAGAAGGAAGGAGCTCTGGATGTGGCATCTAGGGTAGGGGATTCCTCATTCCTCCCAGCTTCACGCTCACTGAACCCTGGAAATGTGCAAGATCCAGGTGATCATTCATTCATTCATTCCATGAACATTTACTGAGTACCTGCTGTTGGTGCATGGCCAGGTAGGGTGCTTGTGACCATCCAAGAACAGTCAGGGATCTCTGTCCTTGTGCTGGGGGTGGGGGTAGAAATGTAAGAAACACTAATAGGCTAATAACTAATAACTAGTAACACTAATAACTAATAGGCTGTTGGGAAGCATGTGAGGAGAGGGAAGTCCTCGGACAAAGCTGGTGGACGGAGGGACACTGGCAGGCAGGCAGATGCGTAGTGTTAGGTAGCATGATGGGAGCTGGTCTCCTTGAGTCGGTGACATCTGAGCCGAGTGGGACGAAGGAGCCAGGGACTCGACAGTGGAAGAAGGTCCAGGCAGAAGAAGGAGCCACGGTGTGGTGGACTCGGTCTACAAGGAGTGGTGAGTAGCCGGGTGGAAGGAGCAATCACCATGTGTGCCTGGGACTGGGGTTCCTGGAACCCTAGATCTCCAGTTTGAAACTGAGGTCTCCCAGGTGATGGCAGTGCCCGCACATGAAGCTTGACACCCTAGACTTGTGGGAGCACCTTCGTTTCCACGTCTCCTGCAAGTTGGCGAGCAGCACAGCCCCATCCTGGAGCCGTGTTCCAGCCCGGCCTGGAGCAGAGACCCGAACCCAAACCCACTCACCTCTCCAACCTCCACAGGGTTATCCGGCCTCACGGACCTTCTGCCTCTAACCTGAACAAGGGGAAAGGTGGCTTATCTCCCCCAAAGGGACGACATGACAAAGAGAAGAGAGAAAACAAGTATGGAGTCCACAGGGAGAGGGGAACAGGTCAGGAGACAGCACCATGTTACTGCTGGGGCTGAGTTGCCTGGGGCCCATGGGACAGTCCTTCGCTCTCCCACGGATGTGTATCACACCATGAATGCATGTCAAAGTGTGGGGTGCTTTGGAAATCGAGTTTGTAACACCCTGGGTATTACAAGGGCATGGGAATGAGATTTCAGCACTGCTTTTAGAGGTTATCTCCTGGCCCTCCAACTATCCAAGAGTCTGGAATTTTCCACCCTACACTCAAGTGCAGGTCAACGTATGCCAATTCAAGATTGAATATCCACAGCCATTGTGCCCTTTAGGAGTGGAGCTGGGTCTCGATTCCTCGGCTAGTGACAGCGCTGAAAGGTGGAATGCTGGGAGGAAGGAATGATGACTGGTCCCATGCAAAGCCAGGGAGAGTGCGCCAGGCATGTAGGAGGTGCCCAAACAGCGTGAGGGCTTACTGTGCTCCTGCTATTTACATTAGAGACCCGAGAGTCTTCCTAGAACTCCTTCGGTGGTTTCCCGTGGTTTAACAGAAAAAGTGCATCCTCTCTGAACCTGCAGTCAACCTGGGTCTCATGCTGCCCCACCCAGCCACCCTCTTGCTGCCCTTGATCTCTCCACTGCACCCCCCAGCTCCTCTGTGGGCATGAGCACCCAAGCCTGCGGCGTCTTCATCTCGGGGCTCATCTTGCCTGGCCTGGGAGCTATGCAGCCTGCGCAGATCACAGCCTTGTGGCAAAAAGCTGCTGCTTCCTCAACTTCTCAGAAACTTCACTGCAGACAGAAGCCACAGGGCTGCTCCAATCCCATGCCAGGGAAGCAACCGGGAGAAGCCAGAAGCAGAGGCTGAAACCCCGGGTCCCCAGGGACACTTGGAAAGGTGGAAGAAGGAGGCGCTAATTCAGCTCTGAGTAAGAATTTCTGGTACTTGGGCCGTGACTGTAACGGACATCAGGAAAACAGATCCGTCACACTGAGAGAAGGTTTATAGGTGTTTGCAGTTACCTGTTCGGATGTCATGGTTAATGCCTTCTACGGAGATGATGGCGTTTGGAATCCCTTTTCCGTGCAAATCTCTCACCAAGCCTTTGATGCCACGATGAACCTGCTCAGGAAAGATGGTGAGACACAGTGAGGCCACCCACCAGCTGTGCAAATGGCTACACTAGGAAGTGGCCCAAACCCCAGCCAGCCCAGTCCCTGCCAAGCGTGCACAGAGTACCATTCTAGAATGACAGCTCCCACCTCTGCGAGGACGCGGTGCTGTTTCCTGCATTCCATTCAGATGGAGGTTCTGGGTAGCACTGTGCCTGGCCAGGGCGATGGCCTGGCCCGGAAGCACTAAGTCAGCCCAACCATACCTGCTCCATGAACACGATCAAGGATTCCCTGTTGTTTTCCCACTCTTCAGGCAGCTCGCTCTCGTGCGGGTATTTATCGCAGCCCACATAGATGGACAGCTCGAAGCAGTTGGTGTGCAGGTAACTGAAGTCATTCAGACCTGCAAGCCAAGCAACATTCGCACTGAACGACGCTCCCAATGGCCCGGGAGGGACAGCAGGAATGCTCATGAGACAGGAATCGACTGCAGATCAACATCTACAGGACAGGAAACGTGTGCATGGTGGGGAGGGTTGAGAGGATGCTGAGGAACGACCGAGGGGAGGACAGAACTGTAGCAGGGTGCTTTTGACAATATTTATCTTTTTAACGTAGTTTTACACACCATGTTTGCAATAGTGCTATCGTTAACTAACACTCTGGAGTTTTTAAGTGTTGGATTAAATTTATCTCTACAGCTATGCTAATGTCAGCTTTGGCCCATGTTTCCTGTTCTGAGTCCTAAAATGGGCTACCCAAGCCACATTTTCCTGAATGCCTTCTGTTACCTAGGACCTGTCCTAGGCACCCTGTATCCCCTGTAGGGGTTACTGCACCCACTCGTCAAGCCCAGCGCAGGTAGGCAGAATATCACACATAGGAAAATTGAGGCTGTGAGTGAGAAGAACTGGATCTAGGATCGTGTGCCTGGAAAGGGCCATCTTTGGGGTTGAGCCCAGGTCTGTGTGGTGACAAGCCCTTGCTCTTTTCTCCAGATAGTGGAGCATTTCTTGGGGACTATGGGGCAATCCCACCCACCCAAGAAGCCCCAAAGCAGACAGACCCCCACATCCTAACATGACCACAACAGGGCATGCAGGTGCCTGCCTGCCTGGCAGGTGGATGGTCTCTGTATGCTTCTTGAGTCTGCTGTTACAAACTATTCAAGCCTAGCTTAGAACAGACAGAAACTCAGTCCCCGTAGTCTAGAGGCCAGAAGTCTGAAATCAAGGTGATCAAGGCGCTGTGCTCCCTGTAAAGCCTCAGGGTGCACTCCTTCCTGACCCTTCTATACTTGGTGGCCCAGGTGTGCCCTGGCTTGGGGCAGCAACCCCCCATTACTGCCCCATCTCCATACGGTCTTCTCCTCTTCCATCCCTCATAAGGACACTTCACACTGGTGTTAGAGCCCATCTGGGTAACTCGGGATGATCCCACCTTGAGCCCCTAAATGTAATCATAACGTCAAAGGCCATCTTCAAACCAAGGTGACATTTGCAGGTGCAGGGGGCTCTAATTCACACAGGCCTTTTAAGGGCCACCAGTCAAGCCACCGCACTACCCAATGTTTGTGTAAAGGCCACTCTCTCCCAGATTCTGGGTTCCAACCACACACAAGTCAGCAGCAGTGGGCTTGATCGTCACTTGTGACAAAAGAAGGAAGAGTAGGAGCAGCGGGACAGAGCATGGTGTCAGGAATGGAAAGTGCAAACCTACAGAGGAATCCCAGAGGCCTCGGAGCCATGGACAGCACACCTGTGGGTCTGCACAGGTCTCCACCCAGGAGGGCTGGACTCCTCATGGCACCTAAAGGAGTCCCTGCTCAGTGCAGTGGGAGGAACCCCACAAAAAGACCAGAGGGGCAGGAAATTAGAAATCCCATTTCATTAATCTACAAAGGATGCCCCTGCAGACTGTATCACACTGCGAAAAGGAGAATGATTAAAATGGCCCGAGCTACCACATGGCTCCACTTCCAAGTCCCTGGAATAATGGGAAATATAATTGAAAAAGAAAAATGCACCCCGATCTGCCTGTGTGATCATGCACAGCAGACTTCACGACACTACCAGTGACCCAACACCCAGCTCCAGCTGTGTCCGCACCCAATTTAGTCACAGTGGCCCTGAAAAGTAAACACATTGCACCTGAAGGTTTTCGTACATAGGGTTTTAAGACTAAAACGGAACATTTAAATGCGCTTTGCCATTAGGAAATTTTCTTGATACGTAGAAATTTGCATTTTTTTTTGAAGAGGCAAAAAGTCAAGGTGGAGAACAAGAAAAAGCCTCCACTTTGTAACCAAGAAAAAGCGGGGGGCTTCCTGCATGTGTTTTCAAATGGCCGTGGGAACACATATTTCTACTTTTTTTCTTTCCCAAGGGTGGAAACAATTGAAAAGCATGTGAAGGCTGAATTTCAAGCAAAGCAAATTAATATTGAATCTCGTTGTACAGGGAAGCAGAGAATAGGGAGATGGTCACAAAAGAGATTTCACAGCAAGCCTGCCCTGAGAGAGGAAAGGCCGGGGATGAGGACTTTTCCCGAGGTTTTCTGATAAGCCAGACACTGAGCACCCCCATGACGCCACCTATGTGATCCTCATGACATTGCACAGGAAGATGCCATCACCACCCCCACAACCATGTCATTTTTACTAAAGGAATGGTACTCAGGCTCAGAGAGGTAATGTAACTTGCCCAGGGTCATGCAGCACCTACGATATAGAGGCAAATTTGAACCCACGTCCATGTGACAAGAGTGTTTTCCAAATTCATCATTGGCTTGACCATTACTCACAAAGTCAAGAAAATAAGCACTAAGCATGATGCTGGGGTGCAATCCGATGCAGGGGACCACAGGGATTATGCCTTCCTCATTCCTCATCCTGGATTAGGAGCCTTGGGCTGAGGACAGCCAGATAGGAAACAAAGTGCTGAACCCCACAGGGGACCAGGGGTCCTCTGGCTGCTGAGAAGTGGTTCTTGAGGCTTCCAGCAGCAGCCTCTCCAGCCTGTGGCTCCTGGGCGCAGTGCCTGGTGGGCCCCACTCTGCAGTTGGCTTTGGCCATTGCAGTGGGTGAGGCTGCAAGGCTGGCCTCCAGTGGACAGCAGGTGGTCTCTACCATACAAAGGGGCTCGGGACTCTCCTGGAGCTCAGCCATGGCACGCCTGAGCTTGGGATCAGTTCCCAGCCCCTGTGTAAGCTCCCCACACAACATGTTCCCCCAAACCAGACAACCCCAGCTTCAGCCCAGCACTAGACACTCGGCCTGCTCATGGGTTTTCTGTAGGGCCAACATCATAACTAAGGCCACTTTTGCCCATCTGTGATTCTATAAAATCTGTGCTGCTCAGAGGCAAAGAACAGCATCAAACAGACCCCAATTCCACCCCTTCTTGCCTGGGCAGATCCTACCAGGCTCTACGCCCAGTTAACTCATTGGTAAAAGGAGGGGTAAACCACCCAAAGACTCCGGAGGGATTAAAGGAGGGTCTGAATCGATTCAGCCACTGCAGCTATTATTAGTGAGGGCACTGAGCTTCATGACAGCAGGAGAGCTCAGCAGGGGACACCAGCAGTCCATGATCACTCGGCCCCATGGCCCTGCGATACCAGGCAGGACTGATCTAAGACTTACTTCCGGCCACGGTATGCCAGGAAGCCCCGTTAACGGTGCCCTCCTCCTTCTGGAAGTCCTCGGTGTGGCACACTCTCCTCCTGGCATCCGTCATGAGGCGGTGAGTGGAGGCGTAGGAGTAGGCCAGCCAGCGGAACACATGGTCGTCGGGCGTGGGGCTGTGCTCCTGGGTCTTCCACAGGGAGCGCACCATGTCGTAGGGGTACGCCACCACCAGCTCCCCACCCTGCAGGTTGCCGCCCAGCACAAAGGGGATCTTTTCCATCCAGGCGATGACTGCTCTGGTCTCCACGGCCACCTGTGAGCACGCAAAGCTGATGAGTCACATGAAGACAGTTCAGGTGTTCAGAACAGGGACATGTTCAAAAAGCAGCCGTCTCCTAGAATAGTCCCAGCCATACTTGGAATTTCAAAACCCGTCCTGGGAAAGCTAGACGTGTGGAAATAGCAGATATAAAATAATGGAAAAGCCAGAGAAGAGTCTAATTTCCATGGTGGGAATATTCTGGTTAATACCAAAGCGGGGGTGGCAGAGAACCATTCACTGCCCACAGTGCATTAGCTGAGGCAGCAGGGCTGGCCCAGGCCTCCCAGGAGCAAGCACAGCAAGACACACCTGGAACAGCCCAGGGGTGGCCAAGCCCCACCCAGCTCAGGTCGACACTTTCTCTGCAAAGGGCCAGAGTCATTTTAGGCTTTGTGGGCCACGCAGCATCTGTCACAACCCTTCAACTGTGCCCCACAGCAACAGAGACAAAAGGCAAGAGTGCCTGCCACGACCACGGCAGCCCTGGGTGGCTCTGGCCCCGGCTGAAGCCTGCCACTGCTCTGCCTAGTCCAGGTCAGTCTCGGTACCCCCAGCTTCCAGGAGGTGCAGGTGATGTGTGCATGACGCCACAGGCCACTGTCAGCTGCACTCGGACAGCAGAACATGCCACAGAGTACCCAGCTGCCCACAGTGCAGCTGCCACAGACAACAGAATTGCAGTGAAAAGAGGCGGCCGGGAACCCGCAGCGTAAAGGGCACCTGGAAGCTTACAGAGCTTCGACACAAATGGCTTTACTCGAATCTTGATTTTAGCAAGCCGAGGGGTTAGGTGGGATGAGAGAGAGAAGGAGGAGGGAGGCAAAAAGGAAGAGAGGGAGACAGGGAGGAAGAGAATCCACCGATGAGTGTAACAGGAACTGGGAACGCTGAGAAGGTATTTTATGATATTAAGAAATAATTTATTTGAGGTAATAATGGTAATTATCTTATGGCTCATCATTTCATTAAACCACTTGACTCATTCATCATTAAGTAAATGTTTCAGAATATTAATAAATAATTTATTTTGATATAGTAATGGTAATATGGCTTTGAAAAAAGTCCCTGTTCTTTTTTTTGCAGATGACTGTTGAAAAGTTGATGAATGAATGGCGCAATCCCTAGGACTTGCTTCAGTAAGAGGGGAAGAAAGAAAATGTGGGTGAAAGTGCAGACTCGAATTTCCAGGCATCAAAGCTGACATGGGGGTGCTCGGAGCCTTTACTACCTTCTCAAATGTGTGCGCCTGATTATTGCAGTTGTTATTATTATTTCAGTACTGTGGATTGAACCCAGGGCTTCATGCAGGCTAGACATGCCCAGCTGCCCCCTTTTTCTTGAAAGAGAGAGAGAAAGAATCAGTTTTATTTAGTTTCTCATGTGGCTTTCGTTGCTCCAACATTTCGTTTGTGCGTGGTGCTGGGGTTTGAACCCGTGTCCCTGTGCATGCCAGGCAAGCTCTGTAACTGCCAAGCCACTACTCCAGCCCCGCCACCCATCCTTTTTTTTCAAAAGAGAGAAAGAGAGAGAATTAATTTTTTTTATAAAGAGAGAGGGACAGTGAGAGAGACAGAGAAAGAGAGAAACAACTTTAGTTTTTCACATTGCCTTAGTTGCTCCAACACTTAGTTGTGTACGTGGTGCTGGGGTTTGAACCCGGGTCCTCGTGCTTGCCAAACAAGTGCTGAAACCACTGAGCCACCGCTCCAGCCCTAAGAGAAGTAATTTTATTTACTATTTTTTAATCTGGTTTTTGTTTCTCCTCCACTTAGTTATGTATGGGGTACTGGGGTTCAGACCAGGTCCTCAAGAATGTCAGGCTCCCGCTGAGTCACCGCTCCAGCCCGTCCACAGCCCACCTCCCTTTTTTCTTGGCGGGGGGGACAGAATCTTGGTAAGTTGCTGAGGTTGGCCTTGAACTTGCCATCCTCCCACCTGCCTCAGCCTCTGGAGCCACTGGAATTACAGGCATGTGCCACTACACCTAGCCATATTTGATGTATTTTTAAGAGAAAAAAGTGAAGGAAAAAAGAGGTCAAATGACAGTGTTAAATTGGAAAGTCTGATGTGGTCAAATGCTGGCCAGCGAGTCCAATTTCTGTGATAAACTACTTATCCCTATGCAGATCGTTTTAGTAAGATAAAGTTGATAATGACAGAGAAAAAATCACTGACAATCATTTAACAGTGCAGTACAGAAAACTGACAGGGGATGAGATGCCCTTACCGGGATGCAGCAAGCTTCGCTTTTGTTTAAAACACAGCAGGGGCCCTGGATCAGGCTAATCGTGGAACTTAGCACGGCCATCGGTACCAGTTTGTGCTGGGAACCCACTTCCGACCCAATACCAGAGCTCCTGGCTCCTGCGGATTCCACCCGCTGCATTCCACCTGGAGTGAACCGCCATGTGATGCATCCTCTCTCCCTCTTGTTTCATCCCCTGTGCAAATGCCTAAAACCACACTGTGGGGCTTCACTTTATGTTGATCTAAAGAACAGAGGGGAGCAACCAAGCTGATGGTGATCTTCTGCAATTTTTTCCCCATTCAACTTAGGTTTCTAATACTCAGTCCCAAGGTGGATTACAGCTGTTGCTCAGTTTTCCACTTCAGTATAAAGATCTCATTTATTTGTACTTCTGATGGGGACCCTGGATAATCTTCAATCTTTTACTGAAACGAACGGTGTGCTCTCTCCTGGTACACACGTGCTGAAATTTCTCTTGCCTGTATCACACTAAGTGGAATTGAATAGAGCATTGTAGGATGTGCAAATATTCCCATTTTACATGGTAGTAGAGCAGTTCTCAAAGTCGTTACACTCACCAGCAATGTATGACCCCCACCGTCTCCATCCTGACATCTGGGTGTGGTTGGGTTTCCTAACGATGTCAATTGAACATGCAAGGTTCTCTCATCCCAGTTCTTGGTGCCAGAGAGGCAGCGCACCTTCACGTTAAGTTCCTGCAACTGCCTTCCACATCTTTTCTATGGAGTCGCTTACATTTTCCTTATTACTTTTAAAAAAGTTTTATAAATTCTATTTCTTTTCAGCCATATAATTTGCAAATAAATTCTTCCAGTTCATAGCTTATCATTATAGTTATTAAATCTTCCAATGAGTAGACTTTCTTATTTTGATGTATTTGAATTCATTAATCTTTCATTTTATGATTAATACTTTGTGCATCTTGCTTAAAATAGGCTTTCTCATCCTGAAAGCTAATAGTGTATATCTACAGGTTTATTGAGACTTTATTATGAATTATTGTCAAATTTTGTCAAACGCTTCTTTCTTCAGACTAAGTACTTCATTTTTTGGGTTTTTTTTTTTTACAATTTTTAAAATTTGGGTTTCTTCTATTGTCTATTTGATAACTTCTTAAATTAATCTCTGGCCTTTCTTTGCAATAGATTCATTTAAAGGTACAGATTTCTCTAAAGCACCATTTCTGGCTGCATTCCAATAATTTTGATATACAATATTTGTATATTTTTTAATTGTCAGTATGATTTTTTCCAACCCATTATTTCATTTTTGAAATTTTTCTAAATACTCTGAGGAGTTTTCATTCATCTTATTATTGTCTTCCAGTTTAGTTGTAAGGTGGTGAGATTGCAGTTTGTCTGAGTTCTAGTCTCTGAAAATCCTTGAGATTTCTTCCATAGCTCCATTCATGACCATTTTTTGAGAATGCTCCTGGATTATTGAGAATATTCTGTAATTGTTGGTTATAGAACTCTTATGGATTCTTTATGTCAAATCTGACGGTCGTGTTCTTTAAGTCATACTTTTGCTGATTTCTTGTCTCTAACCTGCCCATAATTGAGAGAGGAATTGGTGACAGGGTGTAATTGCCCTGTATTTCCAGCTAACAATCTCAAAAACTAAATTCCAGTCTTAAAGCCAGACTCTGGGGAGCTTAGCATGACGGTGCTGACATAGTGAACATCTCTATGACCTTGGGGGGATGAAAACTGGAAGCCTCATTTCGATTTTGATCCAAGGGTTCCCAGAAGAAAACATCACTTGAATCCTCAACTTCACCAGGCATTGCTAGGATGTTAGTTGGAGAGGAAAAGTGGGCCCCCTTGGGTTGGATTAGAAACCTGAGCAAGTGTTCAGAAGAGGCCATCCCGTCCCAGCATCAGGCCATGGGCACCCTCACCCACCCTCAGGGCACTGCCATGGTCTGTCTCCATCAGTTGACTCTGCATCTGGGGATCTGCTTGGTGCTGGACTGTGAGCCACTGAATGAGACCCCACGCTGACCTCCACCGGTAACTGATGCCCAGCATGCTGTGCTGCGTGGGCTGGGGCTCTAGGCAGCACAGGACAGCGTCTTCCAGCATCTTCCTGGATGAGCTGCAGTGTGCTTACCTAAGCAAGGCTGCTTGCAGTCATTCTGACCAATGAGATTTCAGCAGAGGTCTGTAGGGACTCCGGGGCCACCTCCTGCAGGAAGCCGAGCTGAGAGGGGACCTTTCTTTAAAAAACGGAAGAGCAGCCAAACACCCTTCTCTCCTCTTCCTTCACAATCATGACAACCAGAGCACCGACTGCCACCCTGGATTATGACCTTGAGGGTCACATGCTACCATGGTGGAGGCGGAAAGACAGATGAACCCTGAGTTCCTGATTGCGGAGCTTCTATTTGGTCCCTCCACCTTCGGGGTCCTGTTATGTGAAGGTAGACATGAACTTCTTCCTTGTTACACCGTTTTGGCTCCTCTGCTGCTGTACTTGAACCTAGCACTAACTTAGGTACCAATCGAGGCACGCCTGGTGAAAGACATGTGTGATCAAAGAGCGAGAGTGAGCAGGTGAGCTAGCACGGGCTGCGAGGGCATCCCCACGCACGGCAACTCCGGGAGCACAAGTTCTTTGTGGAACAAGAGCTAAGAAATTTGGGGAAAACATTTCTCACCCAATTTCATTTTTCTTTCCGAGGAAGTGACACAGGTAATAAATCCACAGGGGCTTATTCAAATAAAAATCAGATGCATCAAGCAGTCAGTGAAGGCTGGGAATAAAGTCATGGAAGTATGATTGACAGCAAGGACAATGACACATAGATACAATTCACAGAACCGCACCTTGTTTTTTGAAGCACTGTGTGATTGTAAAAAATATATAATTTAATGATTTCTATGAAAAATCTTCCAAGTACGAATTCAGAGGTGGTTATAACCCTGCACACCTCTCTACTTTTGGAAAAAGCAAAAGAACAGAGCTTTGTCTCGCTGGTAAATGCCAGGCCTCTGCCATAGCAGGGCATCCTCTGGCCAGCTGCTGCTCAACAGATCAGGGATATTTGTACTCACTGTGGCATTTTCAGACAGAAACCACTCAGGGATGGCAATGTAGTGATTGGGAACTTTCCTGGGGACATTCTGCCGATCCTCTGCCTCCCAGAGCAGCGTGTTTAAATCAGGAAAGTTGTTGTTGATGTCAATCCCATCATGAGTCCAGCGTCCCAGGGACCAGCCTCCCAGCTCTGAGCCCTGAGAGACAATTCAGAAAGTGAAAGACCCAAGGACTGCAGGAAAACCAGCTGCTGCTACAGGACATGCGTCTGTGTTCACCTCTGCCCAGGGCTGTTCTAAGCCTCTGGATAGCCCTTACCTAAAGATGGCATCTGCAAGAGCATATTGAAAACCTGCTACTGGCATTTGATGGATGATAAGTTAGCAAATCACTCCATAGAGGGCACCCAGAGAACCAGCCTGCCACCTAACAGGGCTCGAGAGACCCAGATTCCTTCTCTCCTACACAGCTCCATGGAAAGCCCAAGGAATAATGAACCTAAGACTCCACTGCTGCTGGGCCGAGGCGCTACTGACATTGTACGGACTTCTCTCTGCCCTGCCCATGATGTTGGCCTACTACTCCAAACTGCAAATCCCCAACTATTTGCACAGTGAACAAAACCAAAGCTCTGTCTCATAAAGCCTGCATTTGGGAGGTGCCCTTATTTATACAGGTGTTCATTTATTCCCAGATACTGGGAAATATCATTGTGGACACGCAGCACAACCTGATTCTAAGAATCCTCAACACATATTTATATACACATGCATGTTTTGTATGCAATGATGACCTACAAGAATTCTACATCATAATTAGGACATAAAGCATAAGGAACATCTCAGAGTAGCAAAGCCAGTTCTCCTAGGGTGACAAGAGGCTAAGGGTGAGGACCAAGGTTAGCACCTACCTACTTTCAGTGCTTAATCAAAGGGAGGCATCCCTGGATTCTGTCATTAGCACCTTACATATGCTATTGTTCACGGTCACTCCTCCAGTTTGTAAGAACGTCCTACTCTCTGGGTCACTGTGCTTTGCATCCCCCACAGATCTTGTGGCTTCTTGGCCACAATAGACAGGCACCAAAAAGAAGCCTCCCAAGGTGGGATCCCTGTGGACTGTGGCAGAGCACACCCTGGGGTTGGGCCTGGCTGCTGGCGCTGGTGACGGGAGCCATTACCCCTTCGTAGGCCTTCTCGTAGCCATCAGGGTTGAGGGAGGGGACGATGTGGATCCGGGTCTCCTCCACCAGGTGGACGATGCGGGCATTCTGGGCCAAGTACTCCTGGCACAGGAACTGCAGCAGCAGCAGGAGCAGCTCGCGGCCCAGCACCTCGTTGCCGTGGGCCCCCGCGATGTAGTGGAACTCGGGCTCACCTTCACGGAGAGAGGCACAGGCTCTGGCTGGCGCACACACACGGCCAAGCGGCGCCTGTCTCTGCCTCTGAATGACACAAGCTTACCAACGTGGCCCAATTTTTCCCCCCGGTAAACCTCCAAAATTGTATTGGGATAATTTTTAAATTCCCAAGTAGTCAAGTATGTAAGCAAAGGCATAAAAAATCTTAGCACAAGCCACAAGTAGTCCTATTCATTCTTGCTAAGCAAGAACAAATAAAATAACACAGTGATTGGGGGTTAAGGTTTACAAGTCACAGCAATTGTTTTTCTTAAAAGAACTTCCTATTAACTGCAGGCCAGCAGCGGCACAACTCACAAAGCGTCTGAATATACTCTGTTTCAAGGCTCAGCTTCCAAAACATAGAGGGTGCTGTGGCTTAACGTGTTTCCCTGAAAATCACATGTTGGAACTAAGACCCATGTGATAGTATCTGGAGATGGGGCTGCAGGTGATTAGGGATTTGTACCCTTTAAAGGGCTTCAGGGAACCAGCAAGGATGGCCCTTCAGGCTTCTGCCCTGCAAAGACACAGCAGGAAGGAGCCTTGAGGAACAGGCTCTCACCAGACCCTGGACTGGCTGGCCCTGGAACTGTGAGAAGTGGATTTCTGTTGTTTGTACACGATCCAGTCTCTGGGATTTTGTGATAGCTGAACAGATTTAGATGTGGGGCCATCTGTGCTGGGCAGAGCTGACACTTTTCTGTACCTTACTGTCCTTGCTGCTGCTGGCAAGGAAATGTGATCTACCAGCAGAGCTGACACTCACCCTCTGAAAGAAACCCCTGAGATGCAGCTGAATGCTAAGCTGGGTGAGTCGATCTCTGCACCCAAGTGACAGTGGATTTCTAAGGAGCTCCCAGATTTACCAAAAAGAAATCCAGAAAAGCCTACCCGACCTGCAGGGGCTCAGGAAGTAGGAACGGTCAAAGCTGGGATTGACGCTAAAAAGAAAAAGAGGGAAGCCTAGAATGTGGGGCATCAGCGATCAGAGTTTTCTCCTGGATGGAGTCTGTCCTGTCGCCGGCCACCTCCTTCCTTGGCAGCTGTGAATGGCCTGGGGGAGAGCATAGGACTAGGCACGGTGCTACGGAAAACAGCAAGGGGCGTCCAGCTCAAATGGCCCTGCAGCCAGTCGCAGACAAGGGCTCGGTCCATGTGAGCTGGCCACTGATGGCCGCTCAGGCTCTGCTTCCTGAATGCTCCCGAGGAGGCTGCCCGAGGAGGCTCCACAGGTAAGGAGAACCATCGTCTTCACAGGGGCTCCTCACCAACTTCATGCTCTCCCGGGTGGTCGGAGATCTCCACAGCGTACAGCTTCAGGCCCTGGTGGCTTTTGCCAATGTTGTAAATCCTGGTGATATTGGGGCACATTTCATTCACGACCTTCATCAACTAGAAGACAAAGTCAATGAGCAATTTCAAAAAATGATGGGGCAGAAGCCCCAAGAGGACACCCACCTCCTGCTGCCTGCACGGTGCTCCCAAAGGCTCCTCCCCCTAGCCTGCTGCTGCCTCTGCCCAGAAGCCCACCTTTCCTGCCACCTCCTGTCCCATGTCACATCCTCTAAGGTGACACTCCTGGCCATTTCCTACCCAGTCCTGGACTTTGAGCATCCCTGGCTGTGGTCACTACTCCTGCTCATGCTCCCCAATTCAAAGACCTGGTCGCACTGCAGGCGAGAGGGGAAGTTGTTGGGGCAACCAGGCCACAGGGCAGAGGCCTCAGGAGCAGATTAGTGACCTCGTAACAGAGGCCTGAGGGAGCTTGCTTGCTCCTGTGGCCACATGAGCATGCGTGAGAAGGCTCTGTCTGTGAGCTAGAGGGCAACTCCTTGCCAGGCGGCACATGAGCCAGTACCTTCGTCTTGGACTTGCAGGGTCTGGGACACCAGCAAAGAATGCCTGCTGCTTATCAGCCAGAGTTCGTGGGATTTTTGTCAAAGTGGTCCTATTGAACAAAGATGTCCTCCTTGGCCATGGTGGTCACCTCCCTCGACTATGACTGTCACTTTGCTGGTTGTGGTGGTCACCTCTATCCATTGTGGCTGTCACCTCTCTTAAATGTGCTTGTCACCTTGCTGGTCGTAGTGATCACCTTCCTCAATTGTAGCTGTCACTTCACTCAGTTATGGCCATCACCTCCCTGGCTGTGGTTGCTACCTCCCTGAATTGTGGTTGTCACCTCCATCAATTATGGCTGTCACTTTTCTGGTTGTGGTTGTCACCTCCCTCAATTATGGTTGTCACCTCTATTAAGTGTGCCTGTCATCTCCCTGATTGTGGTATTTACCTCCTTCAATTGTGGCTATCACCTCCCTGGCTGTGGTTGTCACCTCCTTGGTGTGGCTATTACCTCCCTCAATTGTGGTCATCACCTCCATCAATTATGGCTGCCACCTCCCTGGTTGTGGTTGTCACCTCTATAAAGTGTGGCTGTCACCTCCTTGGCTATGGTTGTCATCTCCCTCAATTGTGGTTGTACCTCCTTGGTGTGGCTGTCACCTCCCCACTTGTGGCTCTCACCTCCCTGGTTGTTCATCACGCCCAGGCAGTGCTTGTTGCCGCCGTGATGGTGGTCATAACTTTTTCACTCTGACTTCCTGCTTTCTTAGTAAATACCCTTGGCTATCAGTTATCCAAATAAGCGCTTGTTGAGTGCAGTTTCTCATGATTTGGGAACATCTGCACTGCAGGCTGAGGGACGCTGGCCGCTCCACCCTCCTGCAGCTGGCTGTGCAGGCACAGACTGGAGACCCGAGAGCACCCCCGTGTGAGTCCT
This sequence comes from Aplodontia rufa, assembly GCA_004027875.1. NCBI lineage: Eukaryota > Metazoa > Chordata > Mammalia > Rodentia > Aplodontiidae > Aplodontia > Aplodontia rufa. Next base: position 5,680 of record PVKS010025728.1, on the reverse strand, counting down.
GCATAAGGACAGCCCATGTGCCCATGGTAACAGGCTTCACAGGGTCAGGGGCGAAGCAAGCAGCCACATGCAAGTGAAGTACGTCTGTGCTTCTGGATCCTTCCTTTAGAGTCAGCTCGTCAGACTGACAGATGTGGTCTGCAAGGATGACACAGCTGCCAGAGGAGTACCCAGCTCTGCAGCCACAGGGAGCCAGGGGCCTTGTGGGGAAGGACCAGAGCCACCCTCCCCCTTGAGGTCTCCCCCTCGAGCACCTGCGGGTTAGCTGGGAGTGGCCTCTGTTTGCTGGGCTGCCTCAGTGCAAGCAGCCCCGATTCAAAGGACACCATCCATTCCTTTACTGAGGAGCCTACAGTCGTGGCTGAGGCTCCTCATGGGACAGCTTCGTGACCCTGGGCTGAAGACGGGAAGGATGCTCCCGAGCAGACAGGAAGACATCCCACCCAGAGCAGTAGCAGGTAGGTGCCCATCAGGGAGGGCTCCACCCTTTGGAAAGATGAGCTAGAACTGCTCAGCTGGAACATAGGAAGGGCACACCCCCGGAGGGACAGCACAGGCCCCAGGTGCTCAATCTTCCAAAAAAATCCCAGTCGGCAGGATTATACATTGCATGTCCTTGTAAATTGTAAACAACCAAATCTGCTGCAAATTTTATGGTGGATTAGAATCTATCCCAACCAGAAAATTGATATTACTCAGGATCTATGATACAGTGCAGTTGTCATGCTAGGTGCTTTGTGACAGCTGGGCAGAGCCAGTTAAGGAGCATTCCTAGAGGGTGGACAGATTTACCTTTACTCTCCCTTGTCTTTTATGACACACCCATGGGGGGGTGGCAGGTGCCATCTTGGTCAGGAATCCGAGTCTAATTCACTGCTCCTGGGGGGAACTGTGCTTCCCTCTCCCTTTCATCATAACTCACCTTATGTCACAATACTTAGCTGAGCAAGCCATTTACTAAACACTCTTGTTTGCAAGAAAGCTCAGATAGAAACCTGCCACGAAGGTAGGAAGGACATGCAATGGAAGCACACATGTAATGCACCAACAGTGCAGGGTGACCGGAGCCCCATGCACGTGGCACCCACAAATAAGTAAAAGAAAGCAATCACATCACTGCCAAGATGGAAAAGAGCAGAAAGAATGTGTTCTGCTTCTGTGGTCTCCCCATGAAGACCCCCCGGTGAAGCAGATGGCTGAAGTGATTGTCCCCATCCTGCAGGAAGGGAGACTGAGTTATGTGAAGTCACTGAGCTGGCATGGGTGGAGCCAGGACTTTGTATTCTTAAGATTCTTTCTGCATCCTCATCCACAAAGGTGCAGAAAGCAAGAGAACTAGCACATCTCCGCTGTTCATTTCACCTGCTGTTCACTGCCACTGCCCTGAAGGGTGGCCTCTTCCGAGGTCCTGCGTGCTAGTCCCTGCTGGTCATTCTCAGCACCACCATGGATCCCAGTGGGTCCTGATCAGCCTGCGAGCCACTTGACACAGGCCTAGCCGCCTTTAAATTAGCCACAGCAGCAATGTGCTGCCGGCACTGGAGGTCACGACCTTGATCACCTTCCCTGCACCTGAGTCTTCAGAATCACCTCTGTGTGACTTAAACCAGCAATGCGGTAATTTTCCTTCAGCCACTCACCCTCCAAGGCGGTCAGCTGTGTCGCATCACCAAAAGCATCTCTCTCTCAAGAGAACACAGACACTTGAATCTTGCTTAAGAAGCTCTTTCCAACTCTCTCTGCACAGTGGCAGTCTGGGGTGCCAGGAGGCATTTTTCCCAGGGCTATTGGTGCCATGAAAGTCACGGTGGTCCACCCTGCTCCTCCCAGCAATGCAGGGGCACAATCACAGGACCGGATGCTCCACTCACACCCAGCTCCTTCCCTGGGAGAAAGCAGCCTCTTCCTCCTGAAAGGTTCGGGTCCTTGTGGTAAATGTGTGGTCCTGATGCTCACAGGGAGGGGAATTTCATGGTGGCCCAGAGCATGCGTCTCAGCAGGGGAGGAAGCAGGTTCCCCAGGTCTAAAAGGGTTTTAGAAATTCCAATGTTCTGTGGCCTCCAAGGCTAACCCTACCTAGAAAAACCTTCTTCCTTGGAATTTAACATACTGGAGGGGAGAGTAACTAAGGAAACGAAGGTCTACAGAGGCTCCTGAGATATGAACAGAAAAGCTGAGAACACCACACCAGCAGCAGGGGTCTCCACACATTTCTTCACTGACGGGAATCAACTTTGCCATCCTGTTCTCTGCTAAATTCTAGGCTCCTCTGCCTCTCCCCTCCACTGGAAGAGATGAACAAAAAAGCCTCTTTTCTAGAAACCCAATTTCTTACAACCTATCAGAAGGAAATTATTAATGGAGAATGGTAAAATTATACACATGGTGAGGTTGCCACAGCACGCTTCTTACTCTGTCACATTCATAAATGTCAGGAGAGACCCGAGAAACTGAGGCTTCCCCTCCCCAGACTCACTGCAACATCACATTACAGTTATGAAGTCAGTGGAAAGAAAGTTCAATGTGAACTGGTAAAGGCGTAACTAACTTCTGATCAAAATCATATGGGTTCTGGGAACACAGAAGTCCAAACACAGACAGGGTGTTGTGGTGTGAATGTATATACACCCCCAAATCTGTATGTTGGAACCTAAGACCCAATGTGATGATATATAGGGGAGGAGCCTTTAGGAGGTATTCTAATGAATGGAATTAATGTCCTTTTAAAAGGTCTGGAGGCCCTTCCACCTTCCACCACAGGAGGACACAGTCAAAAGGCACCATCTTGGAAGTGGAGAGAAGCACTAACCAGACACCAAATCTGCTGGTGTCTCGACCTTGGACTTCCAGTCTCCAGATGTATGGTAAATAAATTTCTATTGTTCGTAAGTTACCCATTCTCTGGTATTTGGTTACCATAAGTCCAAACTGGCTGAGACATGGTGGAAATGAACGTGCTTATTCTTCAGTGCAGAGAGTTTGAGAAGGATTTATTTATAGACTGTTGGGTTGCATTTGATGCTGATACAACAGTGTTTTCCAGTGAATGAAAATTTAAAAAAAAATAAGGCAGAAGAGGAAATTTCTCTTCCATGACTGTTCCTCATTTGCCTGGGAAACAGACACTGCCCCCGGTCCAGTGAGCAAACAATTCCACAGAAGAGGGAGGAAATCACTGTGAGAGGCCTCCCGTGGGTCAGGACTTCCATGTGCCTAGGCCCAGAAGCCTGCTGCCCCTCCCTGATGCCCTGGTACCATCTCCTGCCCCCAGGGTCAGGCTGAGCATGGAATTGGTGGGCAGGCTCAGTTGCTGGCCTTTCAGCCCAATATCCCCAGCCATTAGCCAGCTGTCCTCCATCCCATGCCCCCCCCCTTACCTTCTGTCTACCTGCACCACACTCTACGTATCAGCCAAGCAACCAGGACTTCCTGAGCATTTGGGGCCTGGCAACATTGTGATCCCAGCCAAAGCCAAGTTAAACCTTGTCCACAAAGCCACTTCTTTCCTTCCTTGGAAAGCACTTCATTCCCCACAGGATAAGGCCAGACCCCTCTCTCTCCCCAACTCACTCCACTGGGTGGCCTCAGACTAGCCAGCTGGCTTCAGAAATGCCTCCTCCATCTTCCTCCAGGCCCTGGAGGTCCCTTTCCCAGGGACTCCAAGGACACTCACTCATCTTCTCTCCACATGGAGAAGCAGCACCGCCCTGCTCAGGAAAAGACCCAGGGCCCTCAGACGCAGGGCCAGCTCAGACACACTCCCCACTGTTTCAGCTGCACACCTCTGCTCTTGCTGCCCTCTCGGCTAAGAGCACCGTTCTTCTGTTTCTGCCTGCCAACACCTGGCCACACACCCTGGACAACAGCCTGCTGCAATCAAAGCCCTTCCAGCCTCAGGCGACCAGACCAATGGCTTTTTTCTGTCCCTTGTGTCCCGACCTCACATGTGCATACTGATTAAATGCACATTAGGATTGTGATAAAATGGCAGGCTCTCTACCCTCACGGTCTCAGATGAGGAAGACAGAGTATATGTGACCGAACAAGCAGCTACATGAGGATGACCGTACTGTGCCACCGAGGCCTTCACGGTTCTCTGCCTTCCCATCCTGATATGCACAACCTTCACCTCCCCTCTGCTTCCTCCACTCCCCTTCCACCCACTTGCACTGTCCTAACGGTGCCTCCCAAGTTGGTACCCAGAAGAGACCACGGGAGCAGGAGCATCACACACTGCATCTCTGCCCTCTCACAGACAATCAGAGTTCCGTTTCTCTTCATGCTTCCTGCAGCTATTTCTCAGTTTTTGTGTGTTGTAAATGTCTCTTCCAACAGTAGGATAAGCCAGCCATTCTCCCCTAGGTAGAAAGATTCCTGTGGTACCCTAGCAGACTCCACATGGAGGTCGCCAAACTGCTGCCTTCTCCTGATCCCCAGAGCCATGAAGCCACTGGCAAGTCACATCAGGAACCTCAGAGGCAGACGCTCTCCAGGTGAGTGCTGCCAGGCAGAGGTACCTTAGAGCAGTCAGGCAGTGTCCCCTGAGGCAGCTGCACGGACGATCCCCCTGCGAGAGGAGCCCCGTTCTCTGCGGGAGACAACTACCTGCAGACAGCAGCACCCAGGCTTCCCTTTGCACTCAACTTCCTTTCAGGTGCACTGGATTTATGGCTCTTGACATGAATTGCACCCACTGAGTTGATGTTTGTCTCGCTTCTGGGCTCAATGAGATGTCCTGAGATGTCCAGAGCTCCTGGCATGAAATGGGGGTACAGCCAACCAAACACCCCAAGAGTGCAGGGCAACAGCCATGAGTTACAGACCTCAAGTCCAAACACATCATCTCAGCTTCTGAGGAGCAAGACAGCGCGTCCCACCTGGGCCTGTGCTGACAGGCGTCTGGACGCTGCTGTGAGCAGCTCACGCTAAATGACATGGGACTGCCAGCATGTCCATTTCCTGGAACTGAGGCTCAATCCAGAGGAGCCAGCCTCACCAGCGTCTCCCATGTCTGTGTGGGCATCTGGCTCCTTCCCCCTGCACCTGGAGATCATCCAGGGAGAGTCTGCCTCCTGAGGTTCCTGATGTGACTCGCCGGTTGGCTTCATGGCTCTGGGGACCAGGAGAAGGCGGCAGTTTGGTGGAGTCTGCTAGGGTACCGCAGGAATCTTTCTACCTGGGGAGCACAGCTGGCTTATCCTACTGTTGGAAGAGACATTGAATTTGCCCTGTGAATCCTTCTTAAATATCTTCTCGAAAACATTCTTGCTTGCTCTGACTCTTCAAATAGATGCTTGGATATCTAAAGATTTCTCGTTTTCTACACTACCTAATGCACATGCCGGGGACAGACATGCAGCAGAGTTCAGAGGCAATGCACTTAGCACAGGGGCTGCCCCTGTACCTGCTCTAATAACAGGTGGCCCTTTCCCCCTTCCTCAGCCTGCACGCACAGGCTATAACATCTTAGGGTCAAGGGGCTTCTGGGATCAAATCTGGGGAACTCTCATCTGCTCGGCTTTTCCTGCCAACTGTATTCAGGACGAAGCTGTGAATCAGAAGCTCCAGGCCTAGCAGTGCAGCAGAAGTACAAGGTCAGCTTTTTAAAACTTGGGTCCTCAGACCCTTCTCCTAAGGGCTCTGCTTTACTTGGTCTGAAGCCAGTTCGAGAAAATGACTA